>JAODAL010020032.1:0-70474 GCA_025379985.1 Phyllomedusa bahiana
AGTATTATTATTGATTCTATATATCCAAAAGCGCCCTTTTTTATCTTTATTCTAAGGACTATTTAGTCCTATTTTTCGTGTCTCTACATATTCCCCGAAAGTTTTTTAGTGCAAACAGTCGGGTGTTTCTAAGAGGAAGGCTGCTGAACTAGTGGATTTGCCTGCAAAAAGATCGGATTCCTTTCATATGGATTGACATATTCCTATATACCATATTGCATGTACAACTCCATCAGGTGAGCGGCACTAATTATTGGTTACCACTCTGTTTTGTCAAATTATACTACACAAGGAGTTGCGCTTGTTGTCTCCCCACACCCTTTGTGTTTTTTAGCACTAATTATAATCTATATAGCAGTGCCCATATAATAGTGTCGGTCATACAGCAGTGCCCATATAATAGTGTCGGTCATACAGCAGTGCCCATATAATAGTGTCGGTCATACAGCAGTGCCCATATAATAGTGTCGGTCATACAGCAGTGCCCATATAATAGTGTCAGTCATATAGCAGTACCCATATAATAGTGTCAGTCATATAGCAGTGCCAATATAAAAGTGTCAGTCATACAGCAGTGCCCATATAATAGTGTCAGTCATATAGCAGTGCCCATATATTAGTGTCGGTCATACAGCAGTTCCCATATAATAGTGTCGGTCATACAGCAGTGCCCATATAATAGTGTCAATCATACAGCAGTGCCCATATATTAGTGTCAATCATACAGCAGTGCCCATATAATAGTGTCGGTCATACAACAGTGCCCATATAATAGTGTCAGGTCATAAGCAGTACCCATATATAGTGTCATCATATAGCAGTACCCATATAATAGTGTCATCATACAGCAGTCCCATATAATTAGTGTCAGTCATATACAGAGTGCCCATATAATAGTGTCAATCATACAGCAGTGCCCATATAATAGTGTCAGTCATATAGCAGTGCCCATATAATAGTGTCAGTCATACAGCAGTGCCCATATATTAGTGTCAATCATACAGCAGTGCCCATATAATAGTGTCGGTCATACAGCAGTGCCCATATAATAGTGTCAGTCATATAGCAGTACCCATATAATAGTGTCAGTCATATAGCAGTGCCCATATAATAGTGTCGGTCATACAGCAGTGCCCATATATTAGTCTTAATCATACAGCAGTGCCCATATAATAGTGTCGGTCATACAGCAGTGCCCATATAATAGTGTCGGTCATACAGCAGTGCCCATATAATAGTGTCAGTCATACAGCAGTGCCCATATATTAGTGTCAATCATACAGCAGTGCCCATATAATAGTGTCGGTCATACAGCAGTGCCCATATAATAGTGTCGGTCATATAGCAGTGCCCATATAATAGTGTCAATCATACAGCAGTGCCCATATAATAGTGTCGGTCATACAGCAGTACCCATATAATAGTGTCGGTCATACAGCAGTGCCCATATAATAGTCGTCAATCCATACGTCAATTGCCCATATAATTTGTGTCAATCATACAGCAGGGTCCACATAGTAGTGCTAATAATGTATCAGTGCCAACAGAATAGCTGTGCCCGCATCATCTGCGGTAAGAGTCACCTGTCCCGTATAACCGGGCTCCTGCTGCAGCAGCCAGGACCTGTGTTAGCTTTGAATCCTGAACAATTTAAACCCCCAGTCCATAGGTCTGCAAAAACATCTAGGTGGTTAATAGAGGGGGAGGCGCCTTTTATCCATGGGGGCCCCTATATCTCCTCATGGCGGCACCAGAGGCCAAAATGTGTCCTCCGGTTTGCCCTGTATAGAATGATGGAGTGTAATGGGCTGCCAGTCCGTTCCATTATAATGTATAGAATCCAGTGATGACAGTGAAAGCGCTTCCCCATATTCAGACTGTAAAAAAATAAAAAAACAATAAATTTTTTTAACCCCCCTTTAAAGGGGTCGTAATTTTTAACTTTCCATCTGCTTTAGACACATGAGGGCTTTTTTTTTGCGGACAACATGTATTTGTATGGTTCCTTGACCGATGGAATAAAGTTTATTGGCCCTTTTTTCAGTGGGTTGGTTTTTTTCAAGTTCAAAATTTTGGTATCAAAGAGGTGTTCTTGGGTTCTGCATCCAACATTCGGTTAACACCAAAATTTTAAAAAAAGTTGGGTTTTATTTTGTTTTATAGAAAAAATTTTTAAAAAATTTAAAACAATTTTTTTTTTTAAAAATTGCGGCCGTAACAGTCCTATATAATAGTTCCAATCATACAGAAGTGCCCCTTGGAAAACTAATAACTTTTGCATGCACAAAAAAATAGGTAAAATCCTTAGAATAAAGATATAAAAAATGCTATGGATATAAGGAAATAAATCCAATAATAAAACTTGGACAATAAAAATGAAGAAGGACGCGATGATAGCGTGCGAAACGCGTTGAGTTTGTGTATTATTTTAACTTATATGCCAATAAATAGTGGACACAATTTTATAGTCCAAGTTATTATTATTGCCATTTATTATTCCTATATCCATAGCGCCTTTATACTCTTTATTCTAAGGACTATTTAGTCCTATTTTTCGTGTCTCTACATATTCCCCGAAAGTTTTTTAGTGCAAACAGTGGGGTGTTTCTAAGAGGAAGGCTGCTGAACTAGTGGATTTGCCTGCAAAAAGATCGGATTCCTTTCATATGGATTGACATATTCCTATATACCATATTGCATGTACAACTCCATCAGGTGAGCGGCACTAATTATTGGTTACCACTCTGTTTTGTCAAATTATACTACACAAGGAGTTGCGCTTGTTGTCTCCCCCCAAACCCCTTTTTGTGTTTTTAGCACTAATTATAATCTATATAGCAGTGCCCATATAATAGTGTCGGTCATACAGCAGTGCCCATATAATAGTGTCGGTCATACAGCAGTGCCCATATATTAGTGTCAATCATACAGCAGTGCCCATATATTAGTGTCGGTCATACAAGCAAATTTCCCATATAATAGTGTCAGTCATATAGCAGTACCCATATAAAAGTGTCAGTCATACAGCAGTGCCCATATAATAGTGTCGGTCATACAGCAGTGCCCATATATTAGTGTCAATCATACAGCAGTACCCATATAATAGTGTCAATCATACAGCAGTGCCCATATATTAGTGTCAATCATACAGCAGTGCCCATATATTAGTGTCAATCATACAGCAGTGCCCATATAATAGTGTCGGTCATACAGCAGTGCCCATATAATAGTGTCAGTCATACAGCAGTGCCCATATAATAGTGTCGGTCATACAACAGTGCCCATATAATAGTGTCAGTCATATAGCAGTACCCATATAATAGTGTCAGTCATATAGCAGTGCCCATATATTAGTGTCGGTCATACAGCAGTGCCCATATAATAGTGTCGGTCATACAGCAGTGCCCATATATTAGTGTCAATCATACAGCAGTGCCCATATAATAGTGTCAATCATACAGCAGTGCCCATATAATAGTGTCAGTCATACAGCAGTTCCCATATATTAGTGTCAATCATACAGCAGTGCCCATATATTAGTGTCGGTCATACAGCAGTGCCCATATAATAGTGTCAGTCATACAGCAGTGCCCATATATTAGTGTCAATCATACAGCAGTGCCCATATATTAGTGTCAATCATACAGCAGTACCCATATAATAGTGTCAGTCATATAGCAGTACCCATATAAAAGTGTCAGTCATACAGCAGTGCCCATATAATAGTGTCGGTCATACAGCAGTGCCCATATATTAGTGTCAATACATAACACAGTACCCATATAATAGTGTCAATCATACAGCAGTGCCCATATATTAGTGTCAATCATACAGCAGTGCCCATATAATAGTGTCGGTCATACAGCAGTGCCCATATAATAGTGTCGGTCATACAACAGTGCCCATATAATAGTGTCAGTCATATAGCAGTACCCATATAATAGTGTCGGTCATACAGCAGTGCCCATATATTAGTGTCAATCATACAGCAGTGCCCATATAATAGTGTCGGTCATACAACAGTGCCCATATAATAGTGTCAGTCATATAGCAGTACCCATATAATAGTGTCAGTCATATAGCAGTGCCCATATAATAGTGTCGGTCATACAGCAGTGCCCATATAATAGTGTCAGTCATACAGCAGTGCCCATATAATAGTGTCGGTCATACAGCAGTGCCCATATAATAGTGTCGGTCATATAGCAGTGCCCATATAATAGTGTCTTTCATACAGCAGTGCCCATATAATAGTGTCAGTCATACAGCAGTGCCCATATAATAGTGTCAGTCATACAGCAGTGCCCATATATTAGTGTCAATCATACAGCAGTGCCCATATAATAGTGTCGGTCATACAACAGTGCCCATATAATAGTGTCAGTCATATAGCAGTACCCATATAATAGTGTCAGTCATATAGCAGTGCCCATATAATAGTGTCGGTCATACAGCAGTGCCCATATATTAGTCTTAATCATACAGCAGTGCCCATATAATAGTGTCGGTCATACAGCAGTGCCCATATAATAGTGTCAGTCATATAGCAGTGCCCATATAATAGTGTCAATCATACAGCAGTGCCCATATTTTAGTGTCAATCCTTCAGCAGGGTCCACATAGTAGTGCTAATAATGTATCAGTGCCAACAGAATAGCTGTGCCCGCATCATCTGCGGTAAGAGTCACCTGTCCCGTATAACCGGGCTCCTGCTGCAGCAGCCAGGACCTGTGTTAGCTTTGATCCTGAACATTTAACCCACAGTCCATAGCGTCTGCAGCATCTAGGTGGTTAATAGAGGGAGGAGGCTGCCCTGTGTCATCCATGGGCGCCCCTATATCTCCATCACGGCGTGCAGCCAGAGGCCAAATGATGTCCTCCAGGTTTGCCCTGTATAGAAGTGTACTGGAGTGTAATAGGCTGCCAGTCACAGCTCCATTATAATGTATAGCAATCCAGTGATGTACAGTGAAAGCGCTTCCTATATTCAGACTGTAAAATAATAAAAAGTCAATAAATGTTTAACCCCTTAAGGAGTCGTAACTTTTTAACTTTTCCATCTGCTTTAGACACATGAGGGCTTGTTTTTTGCGGGACAACATGTACTTTGTACTGGTTCCATTGACCGTATGGAATAAAGTTTATTGC
Organism: Phyllomedusa bahiana; assembly: GCA_025379985.1. NCBI lineage: Eukaryota > Metazoa > Chordata > Amphibia > Anura > Hylidae > Phyllomedusa > Phyllomedusa bahiana. The sequence goes on from JAODAL010020032.1 coordinate 5,149, forward strand.
GCCATTTTTTCAGTGGGTTTGTTTTTACAGAGTTCACTCTTCGGTATCAATGAGGTGTTCTCTGGATTCTGCATCCATACGATTCCGGTTACACCAAATATGTTGGGTTTTCATTATGTTATAGAAATATTTTAAAAAATTAAGACATTCTTTTTTTTTTTTACATTTGCGCCGTAACAGTGCCTATATAATAGTGTCAATCATACAGAAGTGCCATTGGAATAGCTAATAACATAGCAGTGCACATAAAAAATAGGTCTAAGTCCTTAGAATAAAGAGTATAAAAGTGCTATGGATATAAGGAGTAATAAATGCCAATAATAATATCTTGGACAATAAAATTGAAGAAGGACGCGATGATAGCGTGCGAAACGCGTTGAGTTTGTGTATTTATTTTAACTTATATGTCAATAAATAGTGGACACAATTTTATAGTCCAAGTTATTATTATTGCCATTTATTATTCCTATATCCATAGCGCCTTTATACTCTTTATTGTATGGACTATTTAGTCCTATTTTTCGTGTCTCTACATATTCCCCGAAAGTTTTTTAGTGCAAACAGTCGGGTGTTTCTAAGAGGAAGGCTGCTGACCTAGTGGATTTGCCTGAAAAAAAGATCGATTCCTTCATATGGATTGACATATTCCTATATACCATATTGCATGTCCCAACTCCATCAGGTAGCGGCACTAATTTATTGGTTACCACTCTGTTTTGCAAATAAATAAAACTACACAGGATTGCGCTTGTTGTCTCCCCACACCCTTTGTGTTTTTTAGCACTAATTATAATCTATATAGCAGTGCCCATATAATAGTGTCGGTCATACAGCAGTGCCCATATAATAGTGTCGGTCATATAGCAGTGCCCATATAATAGTGTCGGTCATACAGCAGTGGCCAAAATAATAGTATCGCATACAGCAGTGCCCATATAATAGTGTCGGTCATACAGCAGTGCCCATATAATAGTGTCGGTCATACAGCAGTGCCCATATAATAGTGTCAGTCATACAGCAGTGCCCATATAATAGTGTCAGTCATACAGCAGTGCCCATATAATAGTGTCGGTCATACAGCAGTGCCCATATAATAGTGTCGGTCATACAGCAGTGCCCATATATTAGTCTTAATCATACAGCAGTGCCCATATATTAGTGTCAATCATACAGCAGTGCCCATATATTAGTCTTAATCATACAGCAGTTTCCATATATTAGTGTCAATCATACAGCAGTGCCCATATAATAGTGTCGGTCATACAGCAGTGCCCATATATTAGTGTCAATCATACAGCAGTGCCCATATAATAGTGTCAGTCATACAGCAGTGCCCATATAATAGTGTCGGTCATACAGCAGTGCCCATATATTAGTGTCAATCATACAGCAGTGCCCATATAATAGTGTCGGTCATACAGCAGTGCCCATATAATAGTGTCGGTCATACAGCAGTGCCCATATATTAGTGTCAATCATACAGCAGTACCCATATAATAGTGTCAGTCATACAGCAGTGCCCATATAATAGTGTCGGTCATACAGCAGTGCCCATATATTAGTGTCAATCATACAGCAGTACCCATATAATAGTGTCGGTCATACAGCAGTGCCCATATATTAGTGTCAATCATACAGCAGTGCCCATATAATAGTGTCTGTCATACAGCAGTACCCATATAATAGTGTCAGTCATACAGCAGTGCCCATATATTAGTGCCAGTCACACAGCAGTACCCATGTATTAGTGTCAATCATACAGCAGTGCCCATATAATAGTGTCGGTCATACAGCAAGGCCCAGCTAATCGTGTCGGTCATACAGCAGTGCCCATATATTAGTGTCAATCATACAGCAGTGCCCATTTAATAGTGTCAGTCATACAGCAGTGCCCATATAATAGTGTCGGTCATACAGCAGTGCCCATATATTAGTCTTAATCATACAGCAGTGCCCATATATTAGTGTCAATCATACAGCAGTGCCCATATATTAGTGTCAATCATACAGCAGTGCCCATATAATAGTGTCAGTCATACAGCAGTGCCCATATATTAGTGTCAATCATACAGCAGTGCCCATTTAATAGTGTCAGTCATACAGCAGTGCCCATTTAATAGTGTCAGTCATACAGCAGTGCCCATATAATAGTTTGTCATATAGCAGTACCCATATAATAGTGTCAGTCATATAGCAGTGCCCATATAATAGTGTCGGTCATACAGCAGTGCCCATATATTAGTCTAAATCATACAGCAGTGCCCATATAATAGTGTCGGTCATACAGCAGTGCCCATATAATAGTGTCGGTCATATAGCAGTGCGCATATAATAGTGTCGGTCATACAGCAGTGCCCATATATTAGTGTCAATCATACAGCAGTGCCCATATAATAGTGTCAATCATACAGCAGTGCCCATATAATAGTGTCAATCATACAGCAGGGTCCATATAGTAGTGCTAATAATGTATCAGTGCCAACAGAATAGCTGTGCCAGCATCATCTGCGGTAAGGGGTCACCTGTCCCGTATAACCGGCTCCTGCTGCAGCAGCCAGGACCTGTGTTAGCTTTGATCCTGAACATTTAACCCACAGTCCATAGCGTCTGCAGCATCTAGGTGGTTAATAGAGGGAGGAGGCTGCCCTGTGTCATCCATGGGCGCCCCTACATCGCCATCCCCAGCGTGCAGCCAGAGGGCCAAATGAAAGTCCTCCAGGGTTTGCCCTGGGATAGAAAATGTACTGGAGTGTAATAGGCTGCCAGTCACAGCTCCAATAAAATGTATAGCAATCCAGTGAAGTACAGTGAAAGCGCTTACTATATTCAGACTGTAAAATAATAAAAAGCCAATAAATGTTTACCCCTTAAGGGGTCGTAACTTTTTAAATTTTCTTTCTGCTTTAGACACAATGAGGGCTTGCTTTTTGCGGGACAACATGTACTTTGTACTGGTTTCCATTGACCGTTTTGGAATAAAAATTTATTGCGCCATTTTTCAGTGGTTTGTTTTTACAGATTCACTCTTCGGTATCAATGAGGTGTTCTCTGGATTTCTGCAAACCATACGATTCCGGTTACACCAAATATGTTGGGTTTTCATTATGTTATAGAAATATTTTAAAAAATTAAGACATTCTTTTTTTTTTTTACATTTCCGCCGTAGCATCTTTTTCTGCCACCGCTCCTTTTTGTTCTTCCACCTTTGTACCGGAGGGAGGACTGCAGTCATTTTCATTGATACCATTGTGAGATGCAGGCGATTTTTTTATTATCTCTTTTTATTCCAATTTTTTGGGAAACGAAATAACAAAAAAAAAAACCACGCAATTTTGGCTTTTGGAATTTTTTTTTTACCATACGATGTTTACTGTATGGGATGAACAATGCTAGATTTTAATAGACTGGACTTTACCAGACGCGGCGATACCAATTATGCCTCACTTTAAACAAAAATAATAATTTGTAAAATGACAAAAGGGGGTGATTTGAACTTTTAATTTTTTTTTTTAAATTTAAAAAAAAAAAAAAAATTTTAACTTGTACATTTAGTAGCCTTAGGCTGCGTCCCCACGGCAAGGGACAAATACGGGTCGGTTTATCTGACCGGTATTTGTCCAATTTGTGTGCCATCCCCACGGCCGCGTGCGGGGAGGAGGGGGCGGCTTTTCTCCACGATGAGTGGAGAAAAGCCCTCCCCTTTCACATTCACTTGCACATATTCTGTCTGAAAACCGGATGGAAGATTGTGCAAGCCAATGTTTTTCGGGCGGCCGGCGGTTTGATAAACCGCCGGACGGAAAACTCGTTTGCTGGGGACTACTGCACGGGTTTTCCATAGAGCCCCGTTCTGCTCATTTTCGGCCGTTTTTTCAGGCAGTCTACAAAACCGCAAACGGCCTGAAAAACCGGCCGAAAACCTGTGCCGTGGGGACATGCCCTTAGGGTTCTTGACCACTAGGGGGCACTATCGGCAATATACCCTTGAAGGGTGTACACAGATGGCGCTCCGATGACTTCCTGCCTAAAGCAGGAAGCAATAGGAGCAGTAGGATGGCAGCCATGAAAGCCGTCATTAGGCGACCTTTGCCTCACTGGGATCCTGTCCAGTACGTCATGGTGCGCTAAGGGAGTTAAACAAAAAATAATGATAATAAAATCAATTATAAACCACTGCCCGGGTTCCACAATAAAAAAAACACTTTATTTTGTTAAAAAAGAAATAAAATTAATCCAAATCATGAACTTTGCAAGAATAACAATGAAAACCAAGCCCAAATTTTTTTTTCTTTCACCCTCAAAAAAAAAAACAATTCAGCAGTTCTGAAGTAATGTGCCCTAACACGATACCAAAGAAAACATCAATTTATCCCACAAATAAAAAGTCCTCGTTCAGCTCCATAGACAAAATACTTCTGGTTCTCAGAATATCCTGACATAAAAAACATAATTTTTGTAACTGGCAATTATGATTAAAGAGGCGTGGCATGAAAAAGTGGGAGTGGTCTGGAGAAAGGTCCAGCAAACTCCAAAAATAACTTTAGCTACACTATTGTACAGGCACAAACCATGACACTACCACCACTGTGTGTCACACATGGTATGATCCATGATACTGCAATCATCCATGTGTCACAGATAGTATAATCCATGACACTACCACCACCGATATTCATTGTGTGTTATACAGATAGAAAATATCCATGGTGTAGATGATACTACAACACTTATAAACACACGTGATAGTGATTCATCTGCTACAATAAATGAGATGATGAGAACATTGTCATCCTCATGTGGAGCAGCTGGGAGACACCTGGCTCTTCACCAGGAGAGTATACATGTCACATCAGAGAAAGGTAAATAGAAAGATAGATAGATAGATAGATATGAGATAGATAGATATGAGATAGATAGATATGAGATAGATAGATAGATATGAGATAAATAGATAGATATGAGATAAATAGATAGATATGAGATAAATAGATAGATATAGATAAATAATAGATAGATTTGAGATAGATAGATAGATATGAGATAGATAGTATAGATATGAATAGATAGATAGATAGATTGAATAGATATGGGGTAGAAAAATATGAGATAGATAGATAGGGGATAGATAGATAGATAATAGATAGATAGATAAAATTGAGATAGATAGATAGATAGGGGATAGAAAAATATGAGATAGATAGATGTGATAGATAATAGAAGATAATAGATAGATGTTTGGGGAAAGAAAATATGAATGAATAGTAGAAGATAGATAATGAAAATAGATAGATAGGAGAAGATAGTAAAAAGATAGATAGTGATGGGAGATAATAACGGGGAGATAGATAGGAGATAGATATATAGATAGATATGGATAATAGTAGATAGATAGATAGTAATAGATAGATAGATGATAGATAACGGAGATAACGGGGATAATAGGAATAGATAGATAGATAGTAATAGAGATGATAGTAGAATAGATATAGATATAGATAATAGATGGAGAAGATAGAAGATAAAAGATAGGAACAGAAGATAGAGTGGGATAGATAGATATAGATAGATAGAAAATATGAATAAAATAAAATAGATAGATAGATAATAGATAGATAGAAATAATAGTAATAGTAATAGATATAGATAGATAGAAAGATAGATATGGGATGAAGATAGATAGAAAATAAAATAGATAGATAGATAATAGATAGATAATAGATAGATATGAATAGATAGATAGAAATGATAGGGAATAGATAGATAGATAGATAGATAGATAGAAATTAGATAGTTTTGAGATAGATGATAGTATAGATAGATAGATAAATATGAATAGATAGATAAATAGAGATAGATAATAAATATGAGATAATAGTAGATTTAATAGATAGAAATAGAGATAGAAAATAGATATGGGATAGAAGATAGATAGATAATATGGGATAGATAGATAGAGATAAAATGAAAATTAATAGATAGATAATATGGGTAGATAGATAGAATTAGATAATAGAAATATTAGATGATAATATGAGATAGATAGATAATATTAGATAGACAGGAGATGATAGAAGATAGATAGACAGGGGGGATAGCGAAGATAATGATAATAATGACAAATAGAAAATAGAAAGAATAGAAAAGAATATTTTAAGAGATAGAAAAGAGTAGATAAGAGATAGAAAGATAGCATTAGATAGATAAGTATAGGAGATAGATGGATAGATTGATAGATAGATAGGAGAGTAGATAGGAATTTAGGAACGAGAAAGAGTAGATAGATAGCTAGATAGAATATGAGTATTAGATAGTAGATAGATAGGTGTGAGAGATGAGATAGATATGAGATAGATTAGATATATATTAGATAGATAGGAGAGTAGATAAGATAGATAGGAGGAGATAGGAAAAGATAGATTAGATAGATATGAGATTAGATAGAGATAGATAGATAGAGATAGGAGATAGAAAGATAGATATGATAGTATATGATAATAGAGATAGAAAGGGAGATCAGATAGAGTAGGAGATAGGATAGGAGATGTATATATAGATAGATGATAGATAGATAGATAGAGGCATGAAAGATATATACGATATGATTTAGATAGGAGATAGATAGATAGAATATGAGGATAGATAGATAGATATGTAGAGAGTGATAGATAATAGATATGAGATAGAAGATAGATTAGACACTGAAATGGAGGATAGATAGAAGGGCATGGATAAATAGATATGAGATAGATTAGAATAGATTATAATAGATGAGATAGAATAGATAGAGTAGACATATAGATAGATAGATAGAAGGATAGGATAGAGATAGATATGAGATAGATAGATTAGATAGATAGATAGGAGATTAGAATAGATAGATAAAATAATGAGATAGAAAGATATGAGAATAGATAGATAGGATAGATAATAGAGGCATGGGATAGAAGATAGATAGATAGATAGATAGTAATACGATTAGATAAGATAGATAAGTGCAAGGATAGATTCCTGATCATCCCCTTATATTCCCTACTACTGGCACCTCCTTGAGCTACCCAACCGTCCCGGCCTCAGCCCTGATGATCCCCAGTGTCCCCCTTTCTTAAATGAGCTTCTGTTCCCACTACTGCACCCCCAACCTGCAGATAGTGACCCCCATGGAGGCATGGATAGATATGAGATAGATAGATAGATAGATAGATATGAGATAGATAGATATGAGATAGATAGATAGATATGAGATAGATAGATAGATAGATAGATAGAGGCATAGAATAGATAATAATGATATAGATAGATATTTAATTAGATAGATAGGAGATAGATAGATAGATAGATAGATAGATAGATATGAGATAGATAGATAGATAGATAGATAGATAGGAGATAGATAGGAGAGAGATAGATAGATAGGAGATAGATAGATAGATAGAGGCATGGATAGATAGGAGATAGATAGATAGATAGAGGCATGGATAGATATGGGATAGATAGATAGATATGAGATAGATAGATAGATATGCGATAGATAGATAGATAGATAGATAGATAGATAGATAGATAGATAGATAGATAGGAGATAGATAGATAGGAGATAGATAGATAGGAGATAGATAGATAGATATGATATGAGATAGATAGATAGGAGATACAGAGATAGAGGCATGGATAGATAGATTGATAGATAGAGGCATGGATAGATTAATTCAATATGACGATATAGATAGATAATAGATATTGAGAAAAGTGATAGATATATAGATAGATAGATAGAAAGAGATAGATAGATATAGATAATTAGATAGATAGATAGATAGAAGATAGATATGAAGATAGATTAGATAGATACGAGGCATAGATAGATAGATAGATAGATAATAGAGGCATAGATAGATTTGAAATAGATAGATGTATAGATAGATATGAGATAGATATAGTAGAGAGCCTTAAGGATTAGATATGAGATAGATAGATAGAGATGGAGAGATATGAGATAGATAATAGATTGATAGATAGATAGGAGAATAGATAGATATATAGATAGATAGATAGATAGATAGAGATATGAGGTATGTGATAGATAGATAGATAGATATGGTGTAGAAAGATAGATATATATAAATAGTGAGAATAGATAGGAGAGGATATATAGGAGAGATAGATAGATAGATAATGATAGATAGATAGAGGGCATGGATGAATATATGATAATAGATAGATATGAGATAGATAGATAGAGGCATGGATAGATAGATAGATATGAGATAGATAGATAGAGGCATGGATAGATAGATAGATATGAGATAGATAGATAGATAGATAGATAGAGGCATGGATAGATAGATAGATATGAGATAGATAGATAGAGGCATGGATAGATAGATTGATAGATAGAGGCATGGATAGATAGATTGATAGATAGAGGCACGGGGAAAAAAAAAAAAAAAAATAATTAGAAAATAGATAGATAGATAGAGGCATGGATAGATAGGAGATAGATAGATAGATAGATAGATAGATATGAGATAGAGAGATAGAGGCATGGATAGATAGATTGATAGATAGAGGCATGGATAGATAGATAGATTGATAGATAGAGGCATGGATAGATATGAGATAGATAGATAGATAGGAGATAGATAGGAGATAGATAAATATGAGATAGATGATAGATAGATAGATAGATAGATAGATAGATATGAGATAGATAGATATGAGATAGATAGATAGATATGAGATAGAGAGATAGATAGATAGAGGCATGGATAGATATGAGATAGATAGATATGAGATAGATAGATAGAGGCATGGATAGATAGATTGATAGATAGATAGAGGCATGGATAGATTTGAGATAGATAGATAGATAGATAGATAGGAGATAGATATAGATATGAGATAGATAGACAGAGGCATGGATAGATAGATATGAGATAGATAGATATGAGATAGAGAGATAGATAGAGGCATGGATAGATATGAGATAGATAGATAGATAGAGGCATAGATAGATAGATAGATAGATAGAGGCATGGATAGATAGATAGATATGAGATAGATAGATAGGAGATAGATAGATAGGAGATAGATAGATAGATAGATAGATAGGAGATAGATAGGAGAGAGATATATAGGAGATAGATAGATAGATAGATAGATAGATAGATAGATAGATAGATAGATAGATAGATAGATAGAGGCATGGATAGATAGATAGATATGAGATAGATAGATAGAGGCATGGATAGATAGATAGATAGGAGATAGATAGATATGAGATAGATACACAGATACCGAAGAGTAAGATAGATAAGAGAGAGATATGATATAGATAGATAGTAGATATAAAGGATAGCTATGAGAATGAGATAGATATGAATAAGATTGATAGAATAGATAGATATAGAATAATAGATATGAGGCTAGATTAGAAGATAGATAGATAGGAGATAGATAGATAAGAGGCATGGATAGATTAGATAGATAGGATAATTGATAGATAGATAGATATGAGATAGATAGATAGAAAGAGGGCATGGATAATAGAGATGGATATTTAGATAGATAGATATGAGATATATAATATGATAGATAGGAGATAGATAGATATAATATGATAGATAGATATGAGATAGATAGATAGGAGATAGATAGATAGATAGATAGATAGATAGATAGATAGATAGGAGATAGATAGATATGAGATAGATATTAGATAGATAGATAGATAGATAGGAGAGAGAGAGATATGAGATAGATAGATAAATAGATAGATAGATAGATAGATAGGAGAATAGATAGATAGATAGGAGATAGATAGATAGATAGATAGATAGATAGGAGATAGATAGATAGGAGATAGATAGATAGATAGATATGATATGAGATAGATAGATTGATAGATATGAGATACAGAGATAGAGGAATGGATAGATAGATAAATAGAGGCATGGATAGATAGATATATATGAGATAGATAGATAGATAGATAGATAGATATGAAGATAATAGTATAATAGATAGATAGATAGGAGTATAGATAGATAATATGAGAATAGATAGATAGATATATTAGAGGCTGTAGCGAAAGACAAAAAACAAAAAACCAGGCGCTCGTGGAAGACCAATAGTGCTATTTTTCTATTTTTTTCTATTTTTTTTTCTATTTTTCTATCTCTCTATCTAGATAGAGGCATAGATAGATAGATATGAGATAGATAGATAGATAGATAGATAGATAGATAGATAGATAGATAGATAGATAGAGGCATAGATAGATATGAGATAGATAGATAGATAGATATGAGATAGATAGATATGAGAAGATAGAAATTATAGAGGCATATATATATATGAGTAGATAAGATAGGAGATAGGAAGAGATATTAGATAGATAGATATCAAGATGAATAGATAGATAGGAATAATAATAGATAAGATAGATAGATAGATAGATAGATATATAGATTCAGGAGATAGATAGATAGATATGAGATAGATAGATAGATAGTTAGATAGATAATATGGGATAGATAGATAGATATTTGAGAGATAGATCGATAGTAGATAGATATGGGATAGATAGATAGATAGATAAGATAGGATATAAGATAACAGATAGATATGGATAGGATAGATATGATAGATAGATATGAGATAGATAGATAGATAGGAGATAGATAGATAGATAGGATAGATTAGGAGATAGATAGACTAGATAGATATATAGAAAGGAGAATAGATAGATAGGAGATAGATAGATTGATAGATAATAGGAGATAGATAGCAATAGGAGATAATAGATAGATATGATATAGATAGAAAGAAATTAAAGATAGGAGATAGATTAGAAAGGAAATAGATAGATAGATTTGATAGGATAGATAGATATGTGGATAGATAGATACATAGGAAAAGATAGATAGATAGGAAGATAGTAGATAGATAGATAGATAGATAGTGAGATAGATTAGATAGATAGATAGATGATAAGATATGAGAATGAGATAGGATAGAATAGTATAGATAGGAGATAGATAGATAGGAGATAGATAGATAGATATGAGATAGATATGAGATAGATAGATAGGAGATAGATAGATAGATAGATAGATAGATAGATAGATAGATAGATAGGAGGATAGATAGATAGGAGGATAGATAGGATAGATAGATAGAGAGGATGGATAGATAGATAGGAGATAGATAGATAGATAGGATAGAACAGATTGATAGGAATAGATAGATAGATATGAGACAGATAGATAGATAGATAGATAGAATAGATAGAGTAGATAATAGATATGGGATATATCAGATAATAGATAAGAGATAGATAGATAATAGATTAGATAGATAGATAGGAGATAGATAGATATGAGATAGATAGATAGATAGATATGAGATAGATAGATAGATAGATAGATATGAGATAGATAGATATATATGGGATAGATAGATAGATAGATATGGGATAGATATGAGATAGATAGATAGATAGATAGATATGAGATAGATAGATAGATAGATAGATGTGATGGATTTGTGGATCTCTGCGGCTGGAATGCTGTGATCGGGGCCATTTTTCGGGGCCCCCTCCCCGCTCCTGGTGTCTCCTTCCCCCGGCCCCAGCCCCCTGCCCCCTTTGCAGCTGTCCTCTTTCTCCTCGTGTGTCCAAGAAAGGAGCAGAAGACGCCTTGAGAGTCCTCGGCTATTTTGGTTCGGGACAATTTTGTCGCCGGCCTCCTCCTCCTTTCTTGCAGCCAAAGTTGAGGATGAGGCTAAAGTTAGAAGCTGCGCGGCGGCGGCGCGGGGTATATAATGCCTCCCGGGGTCTCCTCTCTCATGTCACTCACTCCTTCTCACCAGGACAAGCACCAGCTCAACCGAGGACATGGTAAGTGGAGCAGCGGAGCCCGGCCCGTGCGGCCCCTGGAGTATAACCTGCAGCTGCCGAGCCGCCGGGGGGCTCAGCCTGTGCCCCTCGGGATGTAGAAGACCCTAGACTTCCATGGTGGCTTCTGCTACCAGCAGCAAAGGGGCAATAGAGAACCAGTGCAGCATCGCCCCCCAAATCGACCCTCAGCCCTGCTGCGCCCCAGTGACCCCATTCCTGAATCTCCCACTACTGCTCCCAAACCGTCCAGGCCCTCAGCCCTGATGATCCCCAGAGACCCCATTCCTGATCATCCCATTATATTCCCACTACTGCACCCCTTGAGCTCCCAAACCGTCCAGGCCCTCAGCCCTGATGATCCCCAGTGTCCCCCTTTCTTAAATGAGCTTCTGTTCCCACTACTGCACCCCCAACCTGCAGATAGTGACCCCCATGGTCACCCACCTCGGGGTTACCCTATAACTCTTCCTTCTCCCCCAGGCACCAGCAAAGAAGGCCAAGAGAAAGGCAGCAGAAGGAGGCTCCTCCAATGTCTTGTCCATGTTTGACCAAACCCAGATCCAGGAGTTTAAGGAGGTGAGTGGAAGAGGGATGCACTGAGGGGGGTTCTTGTGCTGGAGATCTGAGCCCTACAACTCCCAGACCGCAGCCTCTCAAACACCCGATGTTTCAGTCTCACCCATCCCGGCTCTTAGACCGTCACAGAGTGAAGGAGAAGCGTCTGCACCGCCCGGAGCGTGCTCCAACCTCCGCCCGCCGCCTCCTTCCCTCTGCGACAAAGGTCCAGGATGGCCGAAACGTCACCTATTACTGCGGACGCCTGAGGCTCATAGCACACGGATCGCTGTGATCTATGGGGGGGGGGCAGGATCACTGTGATCTATGGGGGGTGGGGGGGTGGTCTGGATCACTGGTGGATCGATGGGGGGATCTGGATCGCTGTGATCTATGGGGGGGTCTGGATCACTGTGATCTATGGGGGGATCTGGATCACTGTGATCTATGGGGGGGATCTGGATCACTGTGATCTATGGGGGGATCTGGATCACTGTGATCTATGGGGGGATCTGGATCGCTGTGATCTATGGGGGGATCTGGATCACTGTGATCTATGGGGGGAGCTGGATGCGTCTTGGGGTGAATCTATGGGGGGTCTGGATCGCTGTGATCTATGGGGGATCTGGATCGCTGTGATCTATGGGCGGGTCCGGATCCCACACCCCACAAGCCTGAGCGACACTTCTCTTCTTTTGGTCTCTTATGGGAGTAATCTTAATGTCGGCAGTGATGATAACGGGCGATCACTTCTCTGCTCACTCCAAACATGCACCGCAGGGGGTAGGTGACCCCAACACAGTCCAGGAATGGCAGCAAAGGGGCGGAGGTGACAGGTGGGAGAGGGGGAGGGGGACCCAATAAAGAGACAGCTGAGGCCAAGCCTGAAACATTACACCCGCCAGCTACTGCCCCCTGCTGTCAGCCATATAGAGGGGTGTGAGCTACTGGCCCCTGCTGTCAGCCATATAGAGGGGTGTGAGCTACTGCCCCCTGCTGTCAGCCATATAGAGGGGTGCCAGCTACTGCCCCCTGCTGTCAGCGATATCGAGGGGTGTGAGCTACTGCCCCCTGCTGTCAGCTATATAGAGGGGTGTGAGCTACTGCCCCCTGCTGTCAGCCATATAGAGGGGTGTGAGCTACTGGCCCCTGCTGTCAGCCATAATAGAGGGGGCGTCAGCTACCCCCTTGCATAAAAAGGGGGTTTTGAGCTATGCCCCTGCTGCAGCTAAAAGAGGGGTTTTGGCACTGCCCCCTGCTTTCGCCATATAGGGGGTGTGGCTAGGGCCCCCGCTGTCAGCCATATAGGGGGGTGTGGCTACTGCCCCCCTGCTGTGCCAAAAGAGGGGTCAGTACTGCCCCCGCTGTCACCATATAGAGGGGCCAGTCTGCCCCTGCGTAGTTTTTGGGGGTCCCAGCTATGCCCCCTGTGTACTATATAGAGGGGTGTGGCTACTCCCCCCTGTGTCCCCCCTTTTGAGGGGGGTGGGGCTACGGCCCCTGCTGTCAGCCATTTTGGGGGGGTGTGAGCACTCCCCCCCTGCTGTCAGCCATATAGAGGGGTGTGAGCTACTGGCCCCTGCTGTCAGCCATCACAGTCTGTAGGGGGGCGCTCTATGACTCCCTGCTAGACTGTGAGAGTCTCGGTCAGGGGGATCCAGTCTCCCGGGTGTGGGGGTCGCCGCTCGCTCTTCCTCCCGGACACTTTTGGGTGACCCTCTGCTTTCTCCTCAGGCTTTCACAGTGATTGATCAGAACAGAGATGGCTTCATCGACAAGGAAGATCTGAGAGACACTTTTGCAGCTATGGGTGAGTGCAGTGCCCCAGTGACCCCAGCAGCCTCCATGCTGACTGCCCCAGTGACCCCAGCAGCCTCCAAGCTGACTGCCCCAGTGACCCCAGCAGCCTCCATGCTGACTGCCCCAGTGACCCCAGCAGCCTCCATGCTGACTGCCCCAGTGACCCCAGCAGCCTCCATGCTGACTGCCCCAGTGACCCCAGCAGCCTCCATGCTGACTGCCCCAGTGACCCCAGCAGCCTCCATGCTGACTGCCCCAGTGACCCCAGCAGCCTCCATGCTGACTGCCCCTGGTAACCCTCTTCCTATAACAGCCCTGTCCTGTTTCGGGGCCTCCTAACCCCTGAATCTGCCCCCCACAGGCCGCCTGAACGTGAAGAATGAGGAGCTCGATGAGATGGTCAAGGAGGCCTCAGGACCCATCAACTTCACCGTCTTCCTGACCATGTTCGGCGAGAAGCTGAAGGGTGAGAGGTTTATTCTGCAGAGCAACAGAGGGAGCAGCGCACATAGGGGGCAGTATACATAGTACATACGGGGCAGGGGGCAGTATACATAGTACATATCGGGCGGGGGGGCTTATACATACAGGGGGCCTATACATTGTACATACAGGGCAGAGTGGCTTATGAATAGTACATATCGGGCACAGGGGCTTATACATGCATTGGGCCTTACACATAGTACATATGGGGGGCAGTATACATAGTACATATGGGGCAGGGGCAGTAAAAAATGGTACATATTTGGCAGGGGGCAGTATACATAGTACATATGGGGGGCAGTATACATGGTGCCTATGGGGGGCAGTATACATGGTGCATACGGGGCAGTATACATAATACATATGGGGCAGTATACATAGTACGTATGGGGCAGTATACATAGTACATAATGGGCAGGGGGCAGTAAACATAGAACATATGGGGGGCAGTATACATGGTGCATATGGGGGGCAGTATACATGGTGCATACGGGGCAGTATACATAATACATATGGGGCAGTATACATAGTACGTATGGGGCAGTAGACATAGTACATATTGGGCACGGGGCAGTATACATAATACATATGGGGCAGTATACATGGTGCATATGGGGGGCAGTATACATGGTGCATACGGGGCAGTATACATAATACATATGGGGCAGTATACATAGTACGTATGGGGCAGTATACATAGTACATATTGGGAAGGGGGCAGTATACATAGTACATATGGGGCAGTATACATTGGGTGCATATAAAAGGGGGCAGTATACATAGGGAACGTATGGGGCAGTATACATAGTACATATTGGGCAGGGGGCAGTATACATAGTACGTATGGGGCAGTATACATAGTACATATTGGGCAGGGGGCAGTATACATAGTACATATGGGGGGGCAGTATACATGGTGCATACGGGGCAGTATACATAGTACATATGGGGCAGTATACATAGTACGTATGGGGCAGTATACATAGTACATATTGGGCAGGGGGCAGTATACATAGTACATATGGGGGGCAGTATACATGGTGCATATGGGGGGCAGTATACATGGTGCATACGGGGCAGTATACATAATACATATGGGGCAGTATACATAGTACGTATGGGGCAGTATACATAGTACATATTGGGCAGGGGGCAGTATACATAGTACATATGGGGCAGTATACATAGTACATATGGGGCAGTATACATAGTACATACAGGGCAGGGGGCTATCACCGAGGACAGAATAGACATAGTGAGTGGGTTCTGGGGTCTCGGGCCCTGGTGACTGAATGTCTCCCTGCAGGTGCTGATCCCGAGGACGTGATCACTGGGGCATTTAAGGTGCTTGATCCTGAGGGTAAAGGGTCCATCAAGAAGCAGTTGTAAGTATCACCCCTCCGCCTCCCCCGGCACCGGGCGGGAGTCCTCCGTCCTCACACATTGTCTCTTCTCTTCCAGCCTGGAGGAGCTCCTGACCACACAGTGTGACAGATTCACCCCAGAGGAGGTGAGCGCCCCCCGCTGGCCGTAGGTGTCATGGCTTCTCAGGAGTCCGACCTCCCCTCACGACTTCTTCTTCTTGTCTCCTCAGATCAAGAACATGTGGACAGCATTTCCCCCTGATGTAGCCGGCAACGTGGACTACAAGAAAATCTTTCTACTCAACACCCCCCCGGCAGGGAAAAAGGACCAAGGGTAAACTTTGGGCCCCCATTTTCCCGGGGGGGCCCCCATACCTGGTGGGCCCGGGCCCCAACCTTTCTGTAAAATTGCGTCCTATTTTGTAAACCCAACCCATCAAAGACACAACTGTAATTTATTTCTTTTTTGGTAAAGGGCGGCCCCCCCGGCCGTTCCCTTGTTCCCCCCCTGGGGTCCCCGGGCCAAATTTTTAATTCTTAAAAATTAACAAGGAAAACCCCTGGGGGAAGAAAACTCAATAAAACTTTGTTTTTATTCTGCTTGTTCAGTCCCTTTTATCGTCAACGCCGAAACTTTATTCAAAAGGATTTTGCCCCCCCAAAAAATGGTCCCCATTTACAACACTTCCCCCAAAACTGATCTCCAAAACAACTTTCTGCCCCCCTGGCCCCCCACCAAACTGGTCCCCATTAAAAAATACTGGCCCCCCCAAAAAAAATCCCCCTTTCAACTTCGGGCCCCCCCAAAAAATGGTCCCCATTAAAAACCCCCCACTGCCCTTTTTTCCCCAAAAAATGATCCCCCTTTCAACTACGCCCCCAAAAACTGGATCCCCTTTCAACCCACTTGCCCCCCAAAAACTGGTCTCCATTACAACTACTGCCCCCCAAAACTGGTCTCCATTACAACTACTGCTCCCAAAAACTGATCCCATTACAACTACTGCCCCCCAAAAAAGGGGTTTTCCATTTCAATTTTGCCCCCCAAAACGGTCTCCCTTTTCAAAAAAAATGCCCCCCAAAAACTGGTCCCCATTACAAATACTGTCCAAAAAAAAGTTTGCCAAATAACCCAAAAAAATTTCCCCAAAAAATCGGGCCCCCCCAAAAACTGATCCCCCTTTAACCCAAATACTTTCCCCCCCCAAACTGGTTTTCCCATTTAAAAAAAACTGGGCCCCCAAAAAATGGTCCCTTTTCAACTACTGCCCCCCAAAAACTGGTCCTCATTACGACTACTGCTCCCAAAAACTGATCCGCATTACAACCACTGCACCCCAAAAACTGATCCCATTACAACTACTGCCCCCCAAAAAAAGGTTTCCCAAATACCCCCAAAAAAACTTTTTTTCCACCCCAAAAAAGATCCCATTTCCCAAAACTGCCCCCAAAAAATGGTTTCCCTTTTAAAATAAATGCTCCCCCAAAAAATGAATCCGCCCCCAAAAACCCACTACTTCCCCCCTACCTCCCCCCCTAAAACTGACCCAAATTTCAACACTGCCCCCAAAAATTTATCCTTCAAATATAACAAAATGACCTAAAAAACCTCCATCCCTTCCCCCTTATAAAAACCCCCTTGGACCCCCCAACTCTTTTCCCCCTTACAATTTCTGCACCTATTTAAAATTTTCCCCTTTTTTAAAACCCCTGCCCCCCCCAAAACCCCATCCCCCTTAAAACCGCACCCCAAACCTTTTCCCCCATTTTAAAAAACCACTGCACCCCACAACCTATCCCCCCTTTTAAACCCCTTTCTCCCCCCCCAAACCCCTTTCCCCAAATTTTAACCACTGAACCCCCCAATCATCCCCATTTATAACCCCTGCACCCCCAACCTCCTCCTCATATTAAAACCCTGGGAACCCCCAAACCCATCCCCATTTAAAAAACCCCTGCACCCCAAAACCTCAACCCCATTAAAACCCACTGCACCCCATAAACCCATCCCCATTATAACTACCTTTTCACCCCCCCCAAAACCCCTAAACCCCCTTATAACCCTGCAAAACCCCCCAAAACACCAAACCTCTTTTAAAACCCCTTTCACCCCCACCAAACCCCAACCCCTTTTTAAAATTCTACCCCCAAAAAACCTCATCCCCATTTAAACTACTGCATCCCACAACCTATCCCCATTTTTAAACCCCTGAAACCCAAACCTCAACCTCAATTTTTAACCCACACCCCATAACCCATCCCTGTTAAGCCCTTTTACCCCTTTAAACCCCCATCCCCCATAAAAACCCCTTTACCCCCCAAACCCTTCATCCCCTTAAACCATGGCCCCATAAAAACCCCCTTTTCCCCAAAATTAAAACCAATGCACCCCCCAACCCATCCCCATATAACTACTACCAAACCCCCCTTTCCTCAAACCCCTTAAAAAACCCTTTTCCCCCCCAAAACCTCACCCCGTTATAAAAGAAAATAACCCCAAACCCCCCACACCCCCATTTTCCCCCTTAAACCACTGCACCCCTAACCTTAAACCCTTATAACCGCTTACCCCCTAACCCCTTCCCCCTTTTTTAAAACCCCGGGAAACCCCATTTTCCTCATCCCCTTTTTTTTCCCTGCACCCCTAACCACATCCCCTTTTAACCACCGCACCCCATAACCTCATCCCCATTATAACCACCGCACCCCATAACCTCATCCCCATAATAACGTACATACTACCCTAACCTCATCCCATATATATAACTACTACACCCCACAACCTCATCCCCATTATAACTACCGCACCCCATAACCTCATCCTCGTTATAACCGCTGCACCCCATAACCTCATCCCCATTATAACTACTGCTCCTCATAACCTCATCCTCGTTATAACCGCTGCACCCCACAACCTCATCCCCATTATAACCACTGCACCCCACAACCTCATCCCCATTATAACCGCTGCACCCCACAACCTCATCCCCATTATAACCACTGCACCCCATAACCTCATCCCCATTATAACCGCTGCACCCCACAACCTCATCCCCATTATAACTACTACACCCCACAACCTCATCCCCATTATAACCACTGCACCCCATAACCTCATCCCCATTATAACCACTGCACCCCATAACCTCATCCCCATTATAACCGCTGCACCCCATAACCTCATCCCCATTATAACCACTGCACCCCATAACCTCATCCCCATTATAACCACTGCACCCCACAACCTCATCCTCCTTGCACAGGGCTCTCTTGTTATAGGGCTCACAACTGTATTATTTTACCTGTCCTGCTGTGCAAAACCAAGCAAAGAGCCCTGTCCCCACTCCCTCCTATCAACCACCTGTCCCTCATTGATTACTTGGCCTCAGTGAACGTTTTGGCATCACTCAGGGAGTGCGCTTTGAAGCCAGGCTCAGCTCAGGAACACTCCCCTATAGTGGGTGTGACCTGAGCAGAGAACGATCTGGCTGCATTCGCTCTTTCAAGCCTGTAGTTTGCAAATTAATAGAAGTGATTACATTACAGTAATTTCAGGGGAGGGGGAGCTGTTTGTGTCTCTGGGGGCCGGACTTACTAACTGTAATGGGAGCAGCAGTGCAGAGCTGGGGGGTTGGGTATTGATGTCATGGAAATGATGACAGCAGCTCTGTACAATTTACACAGTGACTCATGAGCCCTATTATCATGAGAACAAGTGCAGAGTTGGGGAGATTACAAACCAGTGACAGCGTAAAGTCTAGCAGTGATACCTGTGGAGGGAATCCCTAGATTGCAATGCAGTCTGGGAGTTGTAGGAAAGAGATGCTGGAGGACTACTGATGCTTCCATGAGCAGGAAGTTTCACTGCAAAAAGTGGATCTTATGACAGATGAACAAGGAGGCAAAAGAAACAAGGAGGCAAAAGACCGCGGCCTGGGCTCAGGATGAACGAGAGGCGGAACCGGATCATACAATGAATATATAACAAGATGAATCCAGGAAAATATCCAGCACATTCCCGAAACCTCCGGGTGGATCGTGTGGTCATGGGGGGGAGGTTTTTCAGGTGTCTGGTCCTTGGTCGTTTTGAGGGGGAGGCTCTTCCTTCAGGTGTCGGTCCTGTGGTGTTGAGGGGAGGTTTCTTCAGGTGTCTGGATCCCGTGGCGATGAGGGGGGGCTCTTCCCTTAGGTGTCTGGATCCTGTGGTTGGGGGGGGCTTTTTGTCAGTGCTGGATCTGTGGTCGTCTGAGGGGGAGGATCTTCCCTTAAAGGGGTCGGATTTTGGTCGAGAGGGGGGGCTTTCCTTTGGGGTCTGGATCCTGTGGTCGTCTGGGGGGGGAGGTTTCCCTTAGGGGATCTGGATCCCGTGGTCTTTGGGGGGGGCTCTTCCCCTTTAGGTGTCTGGATCCTGTGGTCGTTGGGGGGGGCTTTCCTTCGGTGTCTGGGTCCCGTGGTCGCCTGAGGGGGGCTTTCCTTCCCGGTGTTGGTCTGTTTTTCGCCTGGGGGGGCCCTTTCCTTCGGTTTTTGGATTGTGGGGTCTGAGGGGGGGGGGCTCCTCCCTTTAGGTGTTGGTCCTGTGGTTGCCTGGGGGGGGAGGTTTTCTTCGGGGTTGGTCTGTGGGCGTTGAGGGGGGGGCTCTTCCTTGGTGATGGATGTGTGGGCGACTGAGGGGGAGGCTCTTCCTTTGGTGTTGGATCGTGTGGTCGTCTGGGGAAGGATCTTCCTTAGGTGTTAGATCTGTGGTCGCCTGAGGGGAGGCTTTCCTTAAGTGTCTGGGATACTTGGTACCGGGGGGGGCTCCTTTGGTGTTGGTCTATGGTCTCTGAGGGGAGGTTTTCCTTAGGTGTCTGGGTCCTGTGGTCGTCTGGGGGGGAGGCCTTTTTTTCAGGTGTCTGGATCCTGTGGGCGCCCGAGGGGGAGGCTTTTCTTCGGAGTCTGGATCCCGTGGGCGTTGAGGGGGAGGTCTTCCCTTTAGGTGTTGGACTGTGTCACCGGAGGGGGAAAGGGTCTTCCTTCAGGTGTCTGGATCTGTTTCGTGAGGGGGAGGTCTTCCTTGTTGTCTGGATCGTGTTGTCGCCTGAGGGGGAGGCTCTTCCTTCAGGTGACTGGATCGTGTGGTCGCCTGAGGGGGAGGCTCTTCTTTCAGGTGTCTGGATCCTGTGGTCGGCTGAGGGGGGGGTCTTCCTCCAGGTGTCTGGATCGTGTGGTCGAGGGGGAGGCTTTCACCCGGGGGCGGTCCGTGGTCGGATGAGGGAGGGCTCTTCCTTCGGTCTCGTCGTGTGGGGTCTGAGTGGGAGGCTCTTTCCT
Organism: Phyllomedusa bahiana; assembly: GCA_025379985.1. Lineage (NCBI taxonomy): Eukaryota > Metazoa > Chordata > Amphibia > Anura > Hylidae > Phyllomedusa > Phyllomedusa bahiana. Next base: position 26,554 of record JAODAL010020032.1, read on the forward strand.
CAGGTCTTGGTCGTTGGTCGATGAGAGGGAGGCTCTTCCTTCAGGGGGGTTTTGGATTGTGGGTGCCCCAGGGGGAGGCGCTTCTTAGGTGTCTGGTCCCGTGGTCGTCGAGGGGGGGCTCTTCCTTTTGGTGTTGGATTCCGTGGCGTCTGAGGGGGAGGCTCTTCCTTCAGGTGTTGGTCCCGTGGTCGGAGGGGGGGGCTCTTCCTTCAGGTGTCTGGTATGTGGTCCCTGAGGGGGAGGCTCCTCCTTCAGGTGTCTGGATCCTAGGTCTCCCCGAGGGGAAGGCCTTTTTTTCGATGTTGGATCCTTGGGGTCTGAGGGGGAGGCTCTTCTTCAGGTGATGGTCGTGTGGTTTGACTGGGAGGGGCTTTCCTTTGGTGTCTGGTCTGTGGTGCTGAGGGGAGGCCCTTTTCGGTGTCGGGTTTAGTGGTCCCTGAGGGGGATCTTCCCTTTTGGTGTCTGGATCCTGTGGTGTGAGGGGGGAGGGTCTTCCTTCAGGTGTTGGACTTTTTGGTCACCGGAGGGGGAGCCTCTTCCTTCAGGTGTTGGTCCTGTTGTTTTGCCTGAGGGGGGGGCTCTTCCTTTAGGGGTCTGGATCCGTTGTCGGCCCGAGGGGGGGGGCTCTTCCCTTTAGGTTCTGGTCCTGTTGTCGCCTGAGGGGGAGGCTCTTCCTTCAGGTGACTGGACGTTTGGGGTTTTGAGAGGGAGGCTCTTCCTTGGTGTTGGATCGGGTGGTCGCCCGAGGGGGAGGGGTCTTTTTTAGGTGTCTGGATCCTGTGGCGGTGAGGGGGGGCTTTCCTTAGGTGTTGGATCGTGTTTTTCGCCTGAGGGGGAGGCTCTTCCTTCAGGTGTCTGGATCCTGTGGTCGCCTGAGGGGGAGGCTCTTCCTTCAGGTGTCTGGATCCTGTGGTGTCTGAGGGGAGGCTCTTCCTTCGGTGTTCGGATCCCGTTGTCGCCCGAGGGGGGGCTTTCCTTCGGTGTCTGGATCCCGTGGCGGTGAGGGGGATGCTCTTCCCTTTGATGTTGGATGTGTGGTATTGGTGGGGGCTTCCTCCCGGTGTTGGATGTGTGGGCCCTGGGGGGGGTTTCCTTCGGTGCTGGATCGTGTGGGATCTGAGGGGGGCTCTTCCTTCAGGGGGTCTGGATCGTGGGGGGGAAATTGAGAGGGAGGCTTTTTCAGGTGCCGGAATTGGGTGAACTGGGGGGGAGGCTTTCCCTTAGGGTCTGGTCCGTGGTCCCGGGGTGGGGGCTTTCCCTTTAGGGGGTTTTGGGTCCCGTTGTCGCCTGAGGGGGGGGTCTTCCTTCAGGTGTTTGGTCCTGTTGTGCCTGAGGGGGGGGCTTCCTTCGGTGCTGGACCCGTTGTCGCCTGAGGGGGAGGCTCTTCCTTCAGGTGTCTGGATCGTGTGGTCAGCTGAGGGGAGGCTCTTCCTTCAGGTGTCTGGATCGGGGTGGTCGATGAGGGGGAGGTCTTCTTCGGGGTTGGTTGTGTGGTGTCTGAGGGGGGAGGGTCTTCTTCAGGGTTGGATGTGTGGTCGTCTGGGGGGGGCTCTTCCTTCGGGGGTTGGATCCTTGTGGTCGCCTGAGGGGGGGCTCTTCTTCGGTGTTGGTCGTGGGGGGTCGTCTGAGGGGGAGGCTTTTTCCCTTTAGGAGTCTGGATCCGTGGTCGCCCCGAGGGGAAAGGGTCTTCCTTCGGTGTCTAGATCGTGGTCACCGGAGGGGGAGGTCTTCCTTTAGGTGTTGGACCGTGGTCACCGGAGGGGGGGTCTTCCTTCAGGTTTTCTGGTTTCCGTGGGCGCCTGAGGGAGGAAGCTCCCCCTTCAGGTGTCTGGTGTTGTGGGTCCCCGAGGGTGGGCCTTTTTTTCAGGTGTCTGGATCGTGTGGTATCTGAGGGGGGGGGTCTTCCCCTTTGGTGTCTAGATCCGTGGTGTTTTTGAGGGGGGGCTTTCCCTTAGGTGTCTGGCCCGTGGTTGCTGGGGGGGGGTTTTTTCCCTTTGGATCTGGATCCTGTGGTATTAAGGGGAGGCTCTTCCTTCAGGTGTCTGGATCGTGTGGTCGTCTGAGGGGGGAGGCTCTTCCTTCAGGGGTTGGATCGTTGTGGTCGTTTTGAGGGGGGGGCTCTTCCTTAGGGTTGGATCCTGTGGTCGCCCCGAGGGGGGGGTCTTCCTTCAGGTGTCGGTCTTTTTGGGCGTCTGAGGGGGAGGTTTTTCCTTCAGGGTCTGGATCCCGTGGTGCTGAGGGGGGCTTTCCTTCAGGTGTCTAGATCCTGTGGTCACCGGAGGGGGGGCTTTCCCTTTGGTGTCTGGATCCTGGGTCCCGGAGGGGAAAGGGTTTCCTTAGGTGTTTTGGGCCCGTTGTCGCCCCGAGGGGGAGGGTTTCTTCAGTTGTCTGGTCGTGTTGGCCTGAGGGGGAGGGTCTTCCCTTTAGGTGAGGATCGTTTGGTGCGAGGGGGGGGTCTTCTTTAGGTGTCGGGGTCTGTGGGGGCTGAGGGGGAGGCTCTTCCTCCAGGTGTCTGGATCGGTGGTCAAATGGGGGGGGCTTTCCCCAGGTGTTGGATCCTGTGGTCGAGAGGGGGGGCTTTTCCTTAGGTGTCTGATCGTGTGGCGTTTTGGTGGGAGGCTTTCCTTAGGTCTTGGATGTGTGGCGATGAGGGGGGCCCTTTTTTTTCAGGGTTGGATCGTGTGGTCGCCTAGGGGGAGGCGCTTCCTTAGGTTTTCTGGGTCCTGTGGTTTGAGGGGGAGGCTCTTCCTTCAGGTGTCTGGATCCTGTGGTCGTCTGAGGGGGAGGCTCTTCCCCTTTAGGTGTCTGGTTTGGTCGTTGGGGGGGGCTCTTCCCTTCAGGTGTTGGTTTCTGTGGTCAAGAAAGGGGGGGGCTCTCCTTTAGGTGTCTGGTCCTATGGCTCCTGAGGGGGGGCTCTTCTTTTTAGATGTCTGGTCTTTGGTGTCTGAGGGGGAGGGTTTCCCTTAGGTGACGGAAACCGTGGGTCGGCTGAGGGGAGGCTCTTCCTTCGGTGTTGGTCCTGTGGTCGATGAGAGGGGGTCTTCCTTAGGTTGGTTGGATATGTGGTCCGAGGGGGAGGTCTTTTTTCAGGGGTTGAAACCCGTGGTCGACTGAGGGGGGGTCTTCTTCAGGTGTCGGAGTTGTGGTCACGGAGGGGGAGCCCCTTCCTTCGGTGTCTGGATCCTGTTGCGCTGAGGGGGGGCTTTCCTTCAGGGGTTTGGATCCCGTTGTGCCCTTTGGGGGGGGGCTCTTCCTTAAAGGGGTCTGGATCTGTTGCGCTGAGGGGGAGGTCTTCCTTCAGGTGATGGATTTGTGTGGTCGATGAGAGGGAGGCTTTCCTTTGGGGTCTGGTCGTTTTTGGGCGCTGAGGGGGAGGGTTTCTTTCAGGTGTTGGATCCTGTGGTCGGCTGAGGGGGGGCTCTTCTTCGGTTTGGATGTGTTGTGCCTTTTAGGGGGAGGCTCTTCCTTCAGGTGTCTGGATCCTGTGGTCGCCTGAGGGGGGGGGCTCTTCCTTCAGTGTTGGTTTCCCGTGGTGTTTAGGGGGAGGCTCTTCCTTCGGTGTCTGGTTGTTGTCGCCTGAGGGGGGGGGGGTTTTTCTTCAGGTGTCTGGATCCTGTGGTCGGTGGGGGGATGCTCTTCTTCAGATGTTGGATTTGTGGTCATCTGAGTGGGGGGTCTTCTCCCCGGGGTTGGATCGTGTGGGGCCCCCTGAGGGGGGCTCTTCCTTGGTGTCTGGAGTCTCGTGTGGGGCTTGGTGGGGGGCTTTCCTTCAGGTGTTGGATCGTGTGGGTCGAAATGGAGGGAGGCTCTTCCTTCAGGGTCTGGATCTTGTGGTCGACTGAGGGGGAGGCTATTCCTTCAGGTGTCTGGATCCTGTGGTCACCGGAGGTGGAGGCTCTTCTTTCAGGTGTCTGGATCCTGTGGCTGACTGCGAAGGAGGCTCTTCCTTCAGGTGTTTGGATCCTGTTGTCGCCTGGGGGGGGGTCTTCCTTAGGTGTCTGGTCCCGTTGTCGCCTGAGGGGGGGGTTTCCTTCGGTGTCTGGTCCTGTGGTCAGATGAGGGGGGGGCTCTTCCCTTTGGTTCTGGTGTGTGGTGATGGGGGGGGGGTTTCCTCGGTGTCTGGATCGTGTGGTCGTCTGAGGGGGAGGCTCTTCCTTCAGGAGTCTGGATCGGTGGTTTGTCTAGGGGGAGGGGCCCTTCCTTTAGGAGTCGGGGCCCGTGGCGCCTGAGGGGGGGGCTCTTTCCTTTGGTGTTGGTCGTGTGGTTTGAGGGGGGGGGCTCTTCCTTCGGAGTCTGGATCCTGTGGTCGCCGGGGGAAGGCTCTTCTTAGGTGTTGATCCTGTGGTCACGGGGGGGAGGCCTTCTTCGGTGTTGGATCCTGTGGTCACCGGTGGGGGGGGTTTCTTCGGTGTCTGGTCCTGTGGTGCCCCGGGGGGGTCCTCCTTCAGGTGTCTGGATGTGTGGTCCTGGGGTGGGGTCTTCCTTCAGGTGTCTGGATGTGTGGGTTTGAGGGGGAGGCTCTTCCTTCAGGTTTTCTAGATCCCTTTGGGGTCTGAGGGGGAGGCTCTTCCTTCAGGTGTCTGGATCCTGTGGTAGCCTGAGGGGGAGGCTCTTCCTTCAGGAGTCTGGATCCTGTGGTCATCTGAAGGGGAGGCTCTTTCTTCAGGTGTCTAGATCCTGTGGTCGCCTAAGGGGGAGGCTCTTCCTTCAGGAGTCTGGATCCTGTGGTCGTCTGAGGGGGAGGCTCTTTCCTAAGGGTGTCCTGGATCCTGTGGTCACCTGAGGGGGAGGCTCTTCCATCAGGTGTCTGGATCCTGTGGTCACCTGATGGGGAGACTCCTCCTTCAGGTGTCTGGATCCTGTGGTCGCCTGAGGGGGAAGCACTTCCTTCAGGTGTCTGGATCCTGTGGTCGTCTGAGGGGGAGACTCTTCCTTCAGTTGTCTGGATCCTGTGGTCGTCTGATGGGAAGGCTCTTCCTTCAGGTGTCTGGATCGTGTGGTCATCTGAGGGGGAGGCTCTTCCTTCAGGAGTCTGGATCCTGTGGTTGCCTGAGGGGGAGGCTCTTCCTTCAGGAGTCTGGATCCTGTGGTCGCCTGAGGGGGAGGCTCTTCCTTCAGGTGTCTGGATCCTGTGGTCGCCTGAGGGGGAGGCTCTTCCTTCAGGTGTCTGGATCCTGTGGTCGTCTGAGTGGGAGGCTCTTCCTTCAGGTGTCTGGATCGTGTGGTCGACTGAGGGGGAGGCTCGGCGTCACGATGGCATCTCAGTGTTGCAGTGGCGTCTCGGTGTCATGGTGGCGTCTCAGCGTGGCGGTGGCGTCTCTCGGCATGGTGGTGGCGTCTCTTGGCTTTTTTTTTTTTTTTTCTTTTTTTCCCCCATTTGGTGTTGCGGTGGCGTCTCTTGGTGTTCCTTGGCGTCACTCGGCCTGCTGTTGGCGTCTCTCGGTGTTGCGGTGGCATCTCTCGGCGTGGTGGTGGCGTCTCTCAGCGTCTCTTGGTGTTGTGGTGGCGTCTCTTGGTGTTGCGGTGGCGTCTCTCGGTGTTGCGGTGGCGTCTCTCGGTGTTGCGATGGCGTCTCTCGGTGTTGCGATGGCGTCTCTCGCCGTTTCATGGTGTTGCGGTGGCGTCTCTTGGTGTTGCGGTGGTGTCTCCTCATGATGTGGACATGATATAATACAGTAAGTTCGTCTCTTTACAGTCACTGGTGGAGTCCATGCTTCTCAGGTTTGTAACATTTGGACATCGGGGGTGTAGTGGCGGAGATCCCAGTCTTCATGGAGATGCAGAGACTGCAGGACCAGGGTAGAGGTTGCTACTCAGGTTCTTCAACCCTCTGGATAATTTCAGTGAGAAGTCAATACTTGGGGATCCCTGCGTGAGACACCCCATGGACACCACATCCACATGAGGACCCAGAAACTGCACAAGATTCTGAGGAGTGACCCCTCCCGAGGCTTCAACAATAACACCCGGAAAAGCCGTCTTCACCGAGAGAGCAGCGCGGTGCAGAGACTAGAGAGCAAGAGGAGAAACACACAGTCTCTGAAAACCTACCCCACAGAGAGAACCACCACGAGCCTGGACTACATACCTACCCCACACAGAGAACCACCACCGAGCATAGACTACACCTACCCCACACAGAGAACCACCACTGATAATAGACTACACCTACCCCACACAGAGAACCACCACCGAGCATAGACTACACCTACCCCACACAGGGAGAACCACCACCGAGCATAGACTACACCACACAGAGAACCACCACCGAGCATAGACTGTACCTACCCGACAGAGAAAACCACCACCACCGAGCATAGACTACACCACACAGAGAACCACCACGAGCATTAGTCTACACCTACCACACACGGAGAGACCACCACCGAGCATAGACTACACCTACCCCACACGGAGAACCACCACCGATCATAACCTACACCTACCCCATACACAGAGAAACTCCAGTGAGCATAGACTGTACCTACCACACACAGAGAACCACCAGCGAGCATAGACTACACCTACCACACACAGAGAACCACCACCAAGCATAGACTACACCTAACCCCTACAGAGAGAACCACCACCGAGCATAGACTACACCTACCCCACACAGAGAACCACCACCGAGCATAGACTACACCTACCCCACACAGAGAACCACCAACGACCAAAGACTACACCCACCCCACACACACAACCACCAACGATCATAGACTAAACCTCACCCACACAGATAACCACCACCGATCTTAGACTACACCACACAGAGAACCACCACCGACCAAAGACTACACCTACCCCACACAGAGAACCACCACCGAGCATAGACTACACCTACCCCACACAGAGAACCACCACCGAGCATAAACTACACCTACCCCAGACAGAGAACCAATCCTCGTGGAATGGTGTATGCTGAACATGATGTAGTGCTGGTGGGATGGTGTGTGAGGTGTAGTGCTGGTGGGATGGTGTGTGAGGTGTATGGTGTAGTGCTGGTGGGATGGTGTGTGAGGTGTAGTGCTGGTGGGATGGTGTGTGAGGTGTGAGGTGTAGTGCTGGTGGGATGGTGTGTGAGGTGTAGTGCTGGTGGGATGGTGTGTGAGGTGTATGGTGTAGTGCTGGTGGGATGGTGTGTGAGGTGTATGGTGTAGTGCTGGTGGGATGGTGTGTGAGGTGTGAGGTGTAGTGCTGGTGGGATGGTGTGTGAGGTGTATGGTGTAGTGCTGGTGGGATGGTGTGTGAGGTGTAGTGCTGGTGGGATGGTGTGTGAGGTGTGAGGTGTAGTGCTGGTGGGATGGTGTGTGAGGTGTGAGGTGTATGGTGTAGTGCTGGTGGGATGGTGTGTGAGGTGTGAGGTGTAGTGCTGGTGGGATGGTGTGTGAGGTGTGAGGTGTAGTGCTGGTGGTATGGTGTGTGAGGTGTGGGGGGTAGTGGTGGTGGGTTGGTGTGTGAGGTGTGTGGTGTAGTGCTGGTGGGATGGTGTGTGAGGGTGTATGGTTGTAGTTGCTGGGTGGGTGGTGTGTGAGTGTATGGTGTAGTGCTGGTGGGATGGTTTGTGAGTGTGAGGTGTAGTGCTGGTGGGATGGAGTGTGTGAGGTGTGTGACTGGTGGGATGGTTGTTGTGAGGTGTACGGGTGCTGTAGTTGCTGGCTGGATCGGTGTGTGAATGGTGTGAGGTGTAGTGTTGGTGGGATGGTGTGTGAGGTGTAGTGCTGGTGGGATGGTGTGTGAGGTGTGAGGTGTAGTGCTGGTGGGATGGTGTGTGAGGTGTATAGGGCTGGTGGGTTGGGAGGACGTTGGCCATGTGTGATGGTGTAGTAGTGGTGGGATGGTGTGTGAGGTGTGAGGTGTAGGACTGGTGGGATGGTGTGTGAGGTTGAGGTTGTGTGATGGTGGGATGGGTGTGTGAGGAGTGAGGTGTAGTGCTGGTTGGGGATGGTGTGTGAGGTGTTGTGCTGGTGTGATGGTGTGTAAGGTGTATGGGGGTTAGTGATGGGTGTGGTTCGGTGTGTGAGGTGTGAGGTGTAGTGCTGGTGGGATGGTGTGTGAGGTGTGAGGTGTAGTGCTGGTGGGATGGTGTGTGAGGTGTATGGTGTAGTGCTGGTGGGATGGTGTGTGAGGTGTATGGTGTAGTGCTGGTGGGATGGTGTGTGAGGTGTGAGGTGTGAGGTGTAGTGCTGGTGGGATGGTGTGTGTGGTGTGTGAGGTGTAGTGCTGGTGGGATGGTGTGTGAGGTGTGAGGTGTAGTGCTGGTGGGATGGTGTGTGAGGTGTAGTGCTGGTGGGATGGTGTGTGAGGTGTAGTGCTGGTGGGATGGTGTGTGAGGTGTATGGTGTAGTGCTGGTGGGATGGTGTGTGAGGTGTGAGGTGTAGTGCTGGTGGGATGGTGTGTGAGGTGTATGGTGTGTAGTGCTGGTGGGATGGTGTGAGAGGGGTCGTGAGGTGTGGTGCTGGTGGTGGGATGTGTGTGTGGGTGGTGAGAGGTTGAAATCTGGTGGGATGGTGTGTGAGGTGTATGGTGTAGTGCTGGTGGGATGGTGTGTGAGGTGTAGTGCTGGTGGGATGGTGTGTGAGGTGTGAGGTGTAGTGCTGGTTGGGATGGTTGTTGGGATAGTGTGTGAGGTGTGAGGGGTGTAGTGCTGGTGGGATGGTGTGTGAGGTGTGAGGTGTAGTGCTGGTTGGATGGTGTGTGAGGTGTATGGTGTAGTGCTGGTGGGATGGTGTGTGAGGTGTGGTGGTGTAGTGCTGGGGGGTGATGGTGTTGTGAGGTGTAGTGCTGTTGGGATGGTGTGTGTGGTGTGAGGTGTAGTGCTGGTGGGATGGTGTGTGAGGTGTAGTGCTGGTGGGATGGTGTGTGAGGTGTAGTGCTGGTGGGATGGTGTGTGAGGTGTATGGTGTAGTGCTGGTGGGATGGTGTGTGAGGTGTAGTGCTGGTGGGATGGTGTGTGAGGTGTAGTGCTGGTGGGATGGTGTGTGAGGTGTGAGGTGTAGTGCTGGTGGGATGGTGTGTGAGGTGTAGTGCTGGTGGGATGGTGTGTGAGGTGTGAGGTGTAGTGCTGGTGGGATGGTGTGTGTGGTGTGGGTGGTTGTGCTGGTGGGATGTGGGGTGAGGTGTAGTGCGGGTGGGCTGGTGTGTGTGGTGTATGGTGTAGTGCTGGTGGGTTTGTGTGTGAGGTGTATGGTGTAGTGCTGGTGGGATGGTGTGTGTGGTGTGAGGTGTAGTGCTGGTGGGATGGTGTGTGAGGTGTGAGGTGTAGTGCTGGTGGGATGGTGTGTGAGGTTGTTGTGCTGGTGGATGGTGTGTGTGTGTGAGGTGTAGTTGCTGGTGGGATTGGTGTGTGATGTGTATGGTTGTAGTGCGGGTGGGATGGTGTGTGTGGTGTGAGGTGTTGTTCTGTTGGGATGGTGTGTGAGGTGGTGTGTGAGGTGTAGTGCTGGTGGGATGTGTGTGAGGTGTGAGGTGTTAATAGTGCTGGTGCAGATGGTGTGTGAGGTATTTGGTTGTAGTGCTGGTGGGATGGTGTGTGAGGTGTGTGTGTGAGGTGTAGTGCTGGTGGGATGGTGTGTGAGGTGTGAGGTGTAGTGCTGTAGTGCTGGTGGGATGGTGTGTGAGGTGGAAAGTGTAGTGCTGGTGGGATGGTGTGTGAGGTGTATGGTGTGGTGCTGGTGGGATGGTGTGTGAGGTGGGAGGTTGTAGTGTGGTGGGGTGGTGTGTGTGGTGTGAGGTGTGAGGTGTAGTGCTGGTGGGATGAATACAACGGTAGGATGTGTGAGTGTATGGTTTGTAGTGCGGTGGTGGGGGCTGGTGTGTGAGGTGTGAGGTGTAGTGCTGGTGGGATGGTGTGTGAGGTGTATGGTGTAGTGCTGGTGGGATGGTGTGTGAGGTGTATGGTGTAGTGCTGGTGGGATGGTGTGTGAGGTGTATGGTGTAGTGCTGGTGGGATGGTGTGTGAGGTGTGAGGTGTAGTGCTGGTGGGATGGTGTGTGAGGTGTATGGTGTTTGTAGTGCTGGTGGGGAGGTGGGTGTGTGAGGTGTATTGTGTAGTTCTGGTGGGATGGTGTGTGAGGTGTATGGTGTAGTGCTGGTGGGATGGTGTGAGGTGTGAGGTGTAGTGCTGGTGGGATGGTGTGTGAGGTGTTTGGTGTAGTGCTGGTGGGATGGTGTGTGAGGTGTATGGTGTAGTGCTGGTGGGATGGTGTGTGAGGTGTGAGGTGTAGTGCTGGTGGGATGGTGTGTGAGGTGTGAGGTGTAGTGCTGGTGGGATGGTGTGTGAGGTGTGAGGTGTAGTGCTGGTGGGATGGTGTGTGAGGTGTATGGTGTAGTGCTGGTGGGATGGTGTGTGAGGTGTGAGGTGTAGTGCTGGTGGGATGGTGTGTGAGGTGTGAGGTGTAGTGCTGGTGGGATGGTGTGTGAGGTGTAGTGCTGGTGGGATGGTGTGTGAGGTGTGAGGTGTAGTGCTGGTGGGATGGTGTGTGAGGTGTGAGGTGTAGTGCTGGTGGGATGGTGTGTGAGGTGTGAGGTGTAGTGCTGGTGGGATGGTGTGTGTGTGAGGTTGTGAGTTGTAGTGCTGTTGGGATTGTGTGTGAGGTGTATTTCTGGGTGGGATGGGGTGTGAGGTGTGAGGTGTTGTTGTGCTGGTGGGATGGTGTGTGAGGTGTGAGGTGTAGTGCTGGTGGGATGGTGTGTGAGGGATATCTGTGTGGGTAGTGCGGAGGCGTTGGATGTGTGAGGTGTGAGGTGTAGGTTGGTGGGATGGTGTGTGAGGGTGTAGTGCTGGTGGGTGGTGATGTGAGGTGTAGTGTGGTGGAATGGGGGTAGTGAGGTGTGAGGGGTAGTGCTGGTGGGTGGGCTGTGTGTGGGTGTGAGGTGTCAGGTGTGAGGCTCAGGGTGTGAGGTGTGAGGTGTTTGTTGTGGTGGTGGGATGGTGTGTGAGGGTTGTTGTTTGGTGGGATGGGGTGTGAGGTGTAGTGGTGGTGGGATGGTGTGTGAGGTGTTTGGTGTAGTTCTGGTGGGTTGGTGTGTGAGGTGTAGTGCTGGTGGATGGTGTGTGAGGTGTGAGTGGTAGTTTGCTGGGTGGGTATGTGTGTGGTGTAGTGCTGGTGGGATGGTGTGTGGTTGTGAGGTGTAGTGTGGTGGGATGGTGTGTGAGGTGTGAGGTGTGTGGTGCTGGTGGGATGGTGTGTGAGGTGTTGTGGGTTGTGAGTGATGGTGGATGGGTGCTGTGTGGAGGTTGTTGTGGTGGTGGTTGGTGTGTGAGGTGTGAGGTGTAGTTCTGGTGGGATGGTGTGTGAGGTGTAGTGCTGGTGGGGTGTTGTGACCCCTTCATGCTCTTGTACCTCACTGGTAAAGTTGTCCAGCATTATGATTTCGGCTCCAGCCTCGGCGGCCTCCAGGGCTTCCTCCAGGGAGCGGCACTCCACCTCCACCTTCATAGTGCGGCCAGCGAGGACGTGCACAGCGCGCAGAGCCTGAGACGGGAGCACAAAACCCAAAACATATCAGGAGCTCGGGTAAAATATATGGAGGAGGAGGAGGGGGAGGCGGAGGTCCGAAAACATCCAACTAGAAATAGGGACGACGGCACCAACGTGAGGAGAAGGGATTCATCCCAACGGCAGCAACGACTCCGCTCTGAACCTTTCTGCAGCGCAAACAGTGCACAGGAGGCGACATACAAGAGCTCATGAACTACAATAGCATCAGGGCGGAACCGCAGAGACCCCCATCCTGCCAAAGCACAGAGACCCCAAGCAGCAGGACTGCAATCTCTGTAATGGAGGATTGGGATCTCTGCGATACACACTGTGAGGGGGGACATTTATCAGGGGGACACACTGTGAGGGGGGACATTTATTAGGAGGACACACTGTGAGGGGTGGACTTTATCAGGGGGACACCCACTGTGAGGGGGGGGACATTTATTAGGAAGACACACTGTAAGGGGGGACATTTATCAGGAGGACTCACTGTGAGGGGGGACTTTTATTCAGGAGAGACACACTGTGAGGGGGGGACATTTATCAGGAGAAGACACTGTGAGGGGGACATTTATCAGGCGGACACACTGTGAGGGGGACATTTATCAGGAGGACACCACATGTGAGGGGGGAATTTATCAGGAGGACACATATGAGGGGGACACTGATCAGGAGAACACACTTGTGAGGGGACATTTATCAGGAGGACACATGTGAGGGGACGCATTATCAGGAGGACACACTGTGAGGGGGACATTTATCAGGAGAACACACTGTGAGGGGACATTTATCAGGAGGACACTGTGAGGGGGACATTTATCAGGAGGACACACTGTGAGGTGGACATTTATCAGGAGGACACACTGTTTAGGGGGATTTATCAGGAGGACACACTTTTGGAAAGGGACATTTATCAGGGAGAAACACACTGTGAGGGGGACATGTATCAGGAGGACACACTGTGAGGGGGACATTAATCAGGAGGACACACTGTGAGGGGGCATTTATCAGGAGGACACTGGGGAGGGGGACATTTATCAGGAGGACACACTGTGATGGGGTCATTTATCAGGAGGACACACGTTGATGGGGGTTATTTATCAGGAGGACACACTGTGAGGGGGACATTTATCAGGAGAACACACTGTGAGGGGGGACATGTATCAGGAGGACACACTGTGAGGGGGACATTAATCAGGCGGACACACTGTGAGGGGGACATTAATCAGGACACACTGTGAGAGGGGGACATTTCAGGGGGACACACTGTGAGGGGGACATTTATCAGGAGGACACACTGTGAGGGGGAACATTTATCAGGAGACACTGTGAGGGGACATTTATCAGGAGGACACACTGTGAGGGGACATTTATCAGGAGGACACACTGTGAGGGAGGACATTTATCAGGAGGACACACTGTGAGGGGGGACATTTATCAGGAGGACACACTGTGAGGGGGGACATGTATCAGGAGGACACACTGTGAGGGGGACATTAATCAGGCGGACACACTGTGAGGGGGACATTAATCAGGAGGACACACTGTGAGGGGGACATTAATCAGGCGGACACACTGTGAGGGAGACATTAATCAGGAGGACACACTGTGAGAGGGGACATTAATCAGGAGGACACACTGTGAGAGGGGACATTAATCAGGAGGACACACTGTGAGGGGACATTTATCAGGAGGACACACTGTGAGGGGGACACATTTATCAGGAGGACACACTGTGAGGGGGACATTAATCAGGGGGACACACTGTGAGGGGGGACATTTATCAGGAGGACACACTGTGAGAGGACATTTATCAGGAGGACACACTGTGAGGGGGGACATTTATCAGGAGGACACACTGTGAGGGGACATTTATCAGAAGGACACACTGTGAGGGGACATTTATCAGGAGAACTCACTGTGAGGGAGGACATTTATCAGGAGGACACACTGTGAGGGGGGACACATTTATCAGGAGGACACACTGTGAGGGGGGATATTTATCAGGAGGACACACTGTTAGGGGGACATTAATGAGGCGGACACACTGTGAGGGGGACATTAATCAGGAGGACACACTGTGAGGGGGACATTAATCAGGCGGACACACTGTGAGGGGGACATTAATCAGGAGGACACACTGTGAGGGGGGACATTTATCAGAAGGACACACTGTGAGAGGGGACATTTATCAGGAGGAGACACTGTGAATAGGACATTTATCAGGAGGACACACTATGAGGGGGGACATTAATCAGCAGAACTCACTGTGAGGGAGGACATTTATCAGGAGGACACACTGTGAGGGGGGACATTTATCAGGAGGACACACTGTGAGGGGGACATTTATCAGGAGGACACACTGTGAGGGGGGGACATTTATCAGGAGGATACACTGTGAGGGGGATATTTATCAGGAGGAGACACTGTGAGTAGGACATTTATCAGGGGGACACACTGTGAGGGGGATATTTATCAGGAGGACACACTGTGAGGGGGACATTTATCAGGAGGACACACTGTGAGAGGGGACATTTATCTGGCGGACACACTGTGAGGGGGGGACATTTATCAGGCGGACACACTGTGAGGGGACATTTATCAGGAGGACACACTGTGAGGGGGGACATTTATCAGGAGGACACACTGTGAGGGGGACATTAATCAGGAGGACACACTGTGAGGGGACATTTATCAGGCGGACACACTGAGGGGGGACATTTATCAGGCGGACACACTGTGAGAGGACATTAATCAGGAGGACACACTGTGAGGGGGACATTAATCAGGCGGACACACTGTGAGGGGGGAAATTTATCAGGAGGACACACTGTGAGGGGGACATTTATCAGGAGAACACACTGTGAGGGGGACTTTTCAGGAGAACACACTGTGAAGGGGGACATGTATCAGGAGGACACACTGTGAGGGGGACATTAATCAGGCGGACACACTGTGAGGGAGACATTAATCAGGAGGACACACTGTGAGGGGGGACATTTATCAGGCGGACACACTGTGAGAGGGACATTTATCAGGAGGACACACTGTGAGGGCGGACATTTATCAGGCGGACACACTGTGAGGGGGGACATTTATCAGGCGGACACACTGTGAGGGGGGGACATTTATCAGGCGGACACACTGTGAGGGGGACATTTATCAGGAGGACACACTGTGAGGGGGACATTAATCAGGCGGACACACTGTGAGGGGGACATTTATCAGGAGGACACACTGTGAGGGGGGATATTTATCAGGAGGACACACTGTGAGGGGGACATTTATCAGGAGAACACACTGTGAGGGGGGACATGTATCAGGAGGACACACTGTGAGGGGGACATTAATCAGGCGGACACACTGTGAGGGGGACATTAATCAGGAGGACACACTGTGAGAGGGGACATTTATCAGGGGGACACACTGTGAGGGGGACATTTATCAGGAGGACACACTGTGAGGGGGGACATTTATCAGGAGGACACACTGTGAGCGGGGACACATTTATCAGGAGGACACACTGTGAGGGGGGGACATTTATCAGGCGGACACACTGTGAGGGGGACATTAATCAGGAGGACACACTGTGAGGGGGACATTTATCAGGAGGACACACTGTGAGGGGGACATTTATCAGGAGGACACACTGTGAGGGGACATTATGAGGCGGACAAAACTGTTTAGGGGGACATTAATCAGGAGGACACACTGTGAGGGGGACATTAATCAGGCGGACACACTGTGAGGGGGACATTAATCAGGAGGACACACTGTGAGGGGGACATTTATCAGGAGGACACACTGTGAGCGGGGACATTAATCAGGAGGACACACTGTGAGGGGACATTTATCAGGCGGACACACTGTGAGGGGGACATTTATCAGGCGGACACACTGTGAGGGGGGACATTTATCAGGAGGACACACTGTGAGGGGGGACATTTATCAGGAGGACACACTGTGAGGGGGGACATTAATCAGGAGGACACACTGTGAGGGGGGACATTTATCAGGAGGACACGCTGTGAGTGGGGACACATTTATCAGGAGGACACACTGTGAGGGGGACATTTATCAGGAGGACCCACTGTGAGGGGGACATTTTTTCAGGGACACACTGTGAGGGGGACATTAATGAGGCGGACACACTGTGAGGGGGACATTAATCAGGAGGACACACTGTGAGGGGGACATTAATCAGGCGGACACACTGTGAGGGGGGACATTTATCAGGAGGACACACTGTGAGGTGGGACACATTTATCAGGAGGACACACTGTGAGGGGGACATTAATGAGGCGGACACACTGTGAGGGGGACATTAATCAGGAGGACACACTGTGAGGGGGGACATTTATCAGGAGGACACACTGTGAGGGGGACATTAATCAGGAGGACACACTGTGAGAGGGGACATTATTCGGGAGGATACACTGTGAGGGGACATTTATCAGGAGGACACACTGTGAGGGGACATTTTTCAGGCGGACACACTGTGAGGGGACATTTATCAGGAGGACACACTGTGAGGGGACATTTATCAGGAGGACACACTGTGAGAGGGACATTAATCAGGAGGATACACTGTGAGGGGGACATTTATCAGGAGGACACACTGTGAGGGGGACACATTTATCAGGAGGACACACTGTGAGGGCGACATTTATCAGGAGAACTCACTGAGAGGGAGGACAAAAATCAGGAGGACACACTGAGAGGGGGACATTTATAAGGAGGACACACTTTGAGGGGGGACACATTTATCAGGAGGACACACTGTGAGGGGGGGACACATTTATCAGGAGGACACACTGTGAGGGGGACATTAATCAGGAGGACACACTGTGAGAGGGGACATTAATCAGGAGGATACACTGTGAGGGGGGACATTTATTAGGCGGACACACTGTGAGGGGGACATTTATCAGGAGGACACACTGAGGGGGACATTAATCAGGAGGATACACTGTGAGGGGACATTTATCAGGAGGACACACTGTGAGAGGGGACATTAATCAGGAGGATACACTGTGAGGGGACATTAATCAGGAGGACACACTGTGAGAGGGGACATTAATCAGGAGGACACACTGTGAGGGGGACATTAATCAGGAGGACACACTGTGAGGGGGGGCATTTATCTGGAGGACACACTGTGAGGGGACATTTATCAGGAGGACACACTATGAGGGGGGACATTTATCAGGAGGAAACACTATGATGGGGGACATTTATCAGGAGGACACACTATGATGGGGGACATTTATCAGGAGGACACACTGTGAGGGGGACATTTATCAGGAGGACACACTGTGAGGGGGGACACATTTATCAGGAGGACACACTGTGAGGGGGACATTAATCAGGAGAACTCACTGTGTGGGCGGACAATTATCAGGAGGACACACTGTGAGGGGGGACATTTATCAGGCGGACACACTGTGAGGGGACATTTATCAGGAGGACACACTGTGAGGGGGGACATTTATCAGGAGGATACACTGTGAGGGGGATATTTATCAGGAGGAGACACTGTGAGTAGGACATTTATCAGGAGGATACACTGTGAGGGGACATTTAGCCGGAGGACACACTGTGAGGGGGGACATTTATCAGGGGGACACACTGTGAGAGGACATTTATCAGGAGGACACACTATGAGGGGGGACATTTATCAGGAGGACAAACTGTGAGGGGGGAAATTTATAAGGAGGACACACTGTGAGGGGGGGGACATTAATCCGGCGGACACACTGTTGAGGGACATTATCAGGAGGACACACTGTGAGGGGGACATTAATCAGGAGCACACACTGTGAGAGGTGAGCTTAATGAGGAGGATACACTGTGAGAGGACATTAATCAGGAGAAAACACTGTGAGAGGGGACTTAATCAGGAGATACACTGTGAGGGGACAATTATCAGGAGGACACACTGTGAGGGGGACATAAATCAGGAGGACACACTGTGACGGGGGGACATGTATAAGGAGGACACACTGTGAGGGGGCCATTTATCAGGAGGACACACTATGAGGGAGGACATTTATCAGGCGGACACACTGAGGGGGGACATTAATCAGGAGGACACACTGTGAGAGGGGACATTTATCAGGAGGACACACTGTGAGGGGGACATTAATCAGGAGAACTCACTGTGAGGGAGGACATTTATCAGGAGGACACACTGTGAGGGGGGACATTTATCAGGAGGACACACTGTGAGGGGACATTTATCAGGAGGACACACTGTGAGGGGGGGACATTTATCAGGAGGATACACTGTGAGGGGGATATTTATCAGGAGGAGACACTGTGAGTAGGACATTTATCAGGGGCACACACTGTGAGGGGGATATTTATCAGGAGGACACACTGTGAGGGGACATTTATCAGGGGACACACTGTGAGGGGGATATTTGTCAGGAGGACACACTGTGAGGCGGGACATTTATCATCAGGACACACTGTGAGGGGGTGACATTTACCAGGCGGACACACTGTGAGGGGGGGACATTTATCAGGCGGACACACGGTGAGGGGGGGACATTTATCAGGCGGACACACTGTGAGGAGACATTTATCAGGCGGACACACTGTGAGGGGGGACATTTATCTGGAGGACACACTGTGAGGGGGGGACATTAATCAGGAGGACACACTGTGAGGGGGTCATTTATCAGGAGGACACACTGTGAGGGGGGGACATTTATCAGGCGGACACACTGTGAGGGGACATTTATCAGGCGGACACACTGAGGGGGGGACATTTATCAGGCGGACACACTGTGAGGGGGACATTTATCAGGAGGACACACTGAGGGGGACATTTATCAGGGGACACCACTGTGAGGGGGACATTTATCAGGCGGACACACTGAGGGGGGACATTTATCATGAGGACACACTGTGAGAGGACATTTATCAGGAGGACACACTGTGAGGACATTTATCAGGAGGACCAAAACCCGAGGGGGACATTTATCAGGCGGACCCAGTGTGAGGGGGGACATTTATCAGGCGGACCCCACTGGGGAGGAGACATTTATCAGGAGGACACACTGTGAGTGGGGACATTTATCAGGAGGACACACTGTGAGGGGGGACATTTATCAGGAGGACACACTGTGAGGGGACATTTATCAGGCGGACACACTGTGAGGAGACATTTATCAGGCGGACACACTGTGAGGGGGGACATTTATCAGGCGGACACACTGAGGGGGGACATTTATCAGGCGGACACACTGTGAGGGGGACATTTATCAGGCGGACACACTGAGGGGGGACATTTATCAGGAGGACACACTGTGAGGGGGGGACATTTATCAGGACACCACTGTTTAGGGGGGACTTTTATCAGGCGGACACACTGTGAGGGGGACATTTATCAGGGGACACACTGAGGGGACATTTATCGGCGGACACTGTGAGGGGGACAAATTTTTCAGGCGGACACACTGAGGGGGGACATTTATCAGGAGGACACACTGTGAGGGGGACATTAATCACGAGGACACACTGTGAGGTTGACATTTATCACGTGGACACACTGTGTGGGGGACATTTATCACGCGGACACACTTTGAGGGGGGACATTTATCACGAGGACACACGGCCCCGCCTCTCACCTCTCGGACTCCGCCCATTGCCCATATATGGTTGTCCTTCAGCATGACCAGGTCGGCGGTGCCGTATCGGTGGGTCCCGGCTCCTCCCACCAGCAGGCCGTACTTCTCCGGCAGGCGGAAGCCAGGGGTGGTCTTTCGGGTGCCGGTCACCTGCCCCGTCCACCCTGCTGCCTGGGCCTGGGCTGATACCTGTCTGGCCAGTGTGGCCACCCCGCTGACCCGGGACAGGGCGTTGAGCGCCGGACGTTCCGCCAGTAGAAGATCCTGCACAAGACCTGTGGATGAGGGGACAGTAATAAGCGTCGCACACTCGTCCTGGCAGTCTGGTTTGCTGTGGGTTGCGCTGGCGGCCATCTTGTCTGAGCTGTGAGATTTGCTTTACAGCAGCAGTTCATAGGATTTCTAAAGATGACTGACATCTATGTGTAGTGGGTATGCTCCATAACCTGTGCCGGGAGGACAGGGGGTGAGCTGTCACTATCTCCCATTGACAGTGTAGTGGGCATGCTCTGTGACCGGTGCAGGGAGGAGAGGAGGTGAGCTGTCACTGGCATACTCGGAACCCTGGGGTGGCCCCTTTAAGATGGTTGTTGTCACGGGTAACGGTGTATGGCACGAGGGTAATATGGTGGCTAACTTCCCCAGGGACCTGAGTACCCAAAAATTCTTCGTTGTCCCTAGTCAAGACCCCAATCACTAGACGACCAATGCCAGGGTTCGGAAACAACGGTAGTTGCATTTATTTGCAGCAATAACTAGTTGAGCCCTTGTCTCTGGATGCAACCAGGAATACAATAACTGTGATGCAGTAACAATGACTTGAGTATGATGTAATAGCGGCAGCTTTGATAATGATACAACAGTCTCTGAGTATGTGTCAGACTCTGGTAACTTGAGATGCTGGGAGTAGTATTACTTTAGAAAGATAACTGATTACAGACCTTATTCCTGAAGAGTGGATTCTTACACCAAGGGCACAGGCTTTGAGAAAAAGACCTGGTTTGAAGGACCTCTGATTCTTGAATACTCGGATTTGAGACAGACTGAAGCTACTTCCGCACGCGTTGACGCATGAGAAGTGCGTGGATCTCTGACTTGAAAGCCAGGAGAAGACTATGACCGCTGGTGGGAGACCCTCTATTCACAGACGGTCGGACAGAAGGTTTTCTGACTGGACTTGACACCTCCTGAGTAGCACTGGAGATCCTGTGTGAGTCCCTTAGGTGGTAGGAGAATTAAGGACAGGTTTGAGGTAGGCTAGGGGCCTAGCAGAATGGCTGAGGTGAGCCAGGGAGCAACATACACCTTGACTTGCCAGAGACCCCGCACGACTCCCGATGGAGGAGCAGAGACTAACTAACCAACTGCCTAACTGCCTAACTGCCTCTGGCCAGCCGTTAGTGTTGGCATGGTAGCAGAGGGGTCACATGTCAGAGAGCTATTGCATCATTTTGAACGACAGTTTATGCAGCCAATCAGCAGATATACATGTTATATATAGGCAAATGTTATAACAAGGAACCAAACAGCAGAGGGCGACCTAGAGAATACTTTAGACTGCAATATTATGATTTCTTTTCTGCACTGAAACATTGTGACAGAATACAGCAAAATATGGAACAAAGAAATCTTCAGTGCTGGGTCACTACATCACCATCTCCCATTGACTTCTATGGGAGAGGGTAGTGGGCATGCTCTGTGACCTGAGCAGGGAGGACAGGAGGTGAGCCGTCACCATCTACCATTACTTCTATGGGTAGTGTAGTGGGCATGCTCTGTGACCTGCTCAGGGTGGAAAGGGGGTGAGCCGTCACCATCTACCATACATTATGGGATAGTGTAGTGGGCATCCTCTGTGACCTGTGCAGGGTGGAAAGGGGGTGAGCCGTCACCATCTCCCAATGACAGTATAGTGGGCATGCTCTGTGACCTGTGCAGGGAGGACAGGAGGTGAGCGGTCACCATCTCCCATTGACTTCTATGGGACAGTGTAGTGGGCATGCTCTGAGACCTGTGCAGGGAGGGAGGAGGTGAGCTGTCACCATCTCCCATTGTCTTCTATGGGAGAGTGTAGTGGGCATGCTATGTGACCTGTGTAGGAAGGGAGGAGGTGAGCCGTCACCATCTCCCATTGACTTCTATGGGAGAGTGTAGTGGGCATGCTCTGTGACCTGTGCAGGGAGGATAGGAGGTGAGCTGTCACCATCTCCCATTGACTTCTTTGGAACAGTGTAGTGGGCATGCTCTGTGACCTGTGCAGGGAGGACAGGAGGTGAGCTGTCACCATCTCCCATTGACTTCTGTGGAAGAGTATAGTGGGCATACTCTGTGAACTGTGCATGGAGGAAGGAGGTGAGCTGTCGCTACCTCCCATTAACAGTGTAGTGGGCATGCTCTGTGACCTGTGCAGGGAGGACAGGAGGTGAGACGTCGCTACCTCCCATTAACAGGGTAGTGGGCATGCTCTGTGACCTGTCCTGGGAGGACAGGAGGTGAGCCCGTCGCTACCTCCATTAAAAGTGAAGGGCATGCTCGTGAACCTGTGCAGGGTTGCCAGGAGGTGAGTCGTCGCTACCTCCCATTAACAGTGTAGTGGGCATGCTCTGTGACCTGTGCAGGGAGGACAGGAGGTGAGCCGTCGCTACCTCCCATTAACAGTGTAGTGGGCATGCTCTGTGACCTGTGCAGGGAGGACAGGAGGTGAGCCGTCACCAAAACCCCCATTTACCCTTTCCCTTATGGGTTTTGTGGGAGTGGGGCATGCTCTGTTTTTAAACCCTTTTCCCCGGGAGGACAGGAGGGGGAGCCGTCCCCCATCTCGCATTGGAAAATTCTATGGGGGAATAGTGTTTTTGTGGGCAAAACTCTTTACCCCCTTGCAGGGAGGGGTAGGGGGTGAACCATCTCCCCATTGACTTCAATGGGAAAAGTGTAAAGGGCCCTGCTCGGGGACACGGGGCAATTGAGACAGGAAGGGGGAGCTTCCCCATCTCCCATTTTTCTTTAAAAAGGGGGAGGGGGTGTATGGGCAAGCCCCTTTTGGGCCGTGCCCGGGAGGATTGGAGGTTTTAGCGTTTACCCCCCTCCCCTTGACTTCTTTTTTGGGAAAAGTTTTTAGTGGGGTTTCCCCTTTGGGGACTTTTTGCAAGAGGACAGGGGGAAGGGTTTGGGGCAGTCCCATCCCCATTGACTTTTATTGAAAAACGTTTAAGGGGGTGGGGATGCTCTGAGCCCGTGCAGGGAGGAGAGGCCGGGTTTAGCTGTCCCCATCTCCCATTGAATTTTTATGGGATAGGTTAGTGGGCATTTCTCAAGACCTTTGGGAGAAAAGGATGGAGGGGGGCCTTTCACCATCTCCCATTTACAGTGCAAAATTTGGGGAAAGCTCTGTGACCTGTGCAAGGAAAGGGGAAAGGGTGCCCCAACAACACACCATCTCCCATTGACTTCTAGGGAGGGGTAGTGGGGATGCTCCCTTTTACCTATGCCCGGGAGGACAGGGGTTTTTAGCTGCCACCCAAATTTCCCCTTGACTTCTATTTTGATAGTGTTGTGGGCATGCCGAGACTTGGCAGGGAAAGGGGGGAGGGGGAGCCCGTCAAAATCTCCCATTTTTCTTGTGTGGGGGAGTGGGAGTGGGGGCCCCTGTTTTCCTGGGGCCCCGGGAGGGAGGGAGGGACTATCAACCCCTCTCCCCTTTTACTTTTTATGGGAGAAATGTAAGTGGGCTTTTCCCCTTTCCTGTGCTGGGGGGGGAGGGACAGGAAGGGGGGCGGGTCCCCCAAACTCCCTTTGACTTTTTATTGGGACAGTGTAGGGGCCCTGCTCTGTGACCCTGTGGGGAGGGAGGAGGGGGGGGGTGAGCTGTTCCCCCAACCCCAATGACTTCAAAAGGGGAGAGTGTAGTGGGGATTTTCTGTGACCTGGCCCCGGGAGGCCAAAAGGTGAGGGCCCGGGGCCCCCCATCTCCCAATTTACTTTTTATGGGACAGTTTTTGGCAAAGCTCTGGGGACCTGTGCAGGGAGGGGAGGGAGGTGAGCTGTCCCCCATTCCCTTGCTTCAAAGGAGAGTGTAGGTGGGCATGCTCCCGTGAAACCCGTGCATTTAACAAATTAGGGGTGGGGCCCGGGCCCCAGAACCTCATTTCCCCCTCCCCCCCGTCATGTGACCGCTCCGGGCCCCGTCCCTGCACTCACCTCGCACTGTGGCCACCCGGGTCACTGGCTCCAGCCGCGTGCCCCAGCTAAAACCCCCCCTTTTACACCTGCAAACCGCCCGCCACAACACCCGCCTTGAAAAGGGGCCCCGCCCGCCAAACCCCCCCGCCCCGACTTTCCCAGAGTTTGTTTCGGCCTTTCCCCACGTGCCCCGCCCCCCGCGGGACGCGGGCCCCCCTGCCCAAAGTCCCAGCCAAGGGGGGGGGACCTCCGCCAGCCAAATCCCCTGGCCCGCTTTCTTGGAGGCGGCACCGGGGGGAGGAGGGCCCCCGCCCAAAACCTCCGCCGCCCTCCCATTGGGGGGAACAAGATGGGGCACATATGCCCGACCCAAATTTACCACCGCCCCCTGCCCGACCCCCCCCGCGCCAACTGGGGGGCCAAAAAAGGGCCCACACATGATGCCCGACCCCAAATTTACCAACCCCCCCCCCCCCCCGCCACCATTTTGGGGGCAACAAAAACGGGCACATGATGCCCGACCCCCGAAATCCCCCCCCCCACCCCCCCCCCCCCCCCCCCCCCCCCCCGCCCCGGGGGCCAAAACCCTTCAAGGGGCCCCCCAAGACGACACATGGGGGTTTCCCGACCCCGGCCCCAAAAAACCCCCCCCCCGCCCCCCCCCCCCCCCCGCCATCTTTGGGGAACAAAATGACACATGGGGGCCCAGAACCCGAAATCACCACCGCCCCCTGGGGTTTACCCCCCCCCCCCCCACTGGGGGGCAACAAGACGAACCCCATGGGTGCCCCAACCCCGAAATCAAACCCCCGCCCCCCTTTCCCGAACCCCCCCCCCCCGCCATCTTTGGGGGGGAAAAAAGACGACACAAGATGCCCGGGCCCCGAAAAACACCCGCCCCCCCCCCCCCCGCCCCCCGCCCACCATCTGGGGGCAACAAACGACAATGATGCCCGACCCCGAAAACCCCCACCGCCCCCCCCCCCCGCCACCAACCCGGGGAACCCAAAACGACACATGAAAGCCCCACCCCGAAATCACCCCTGCCCCCCCCCCCCCCCGGGCCCCTGGGGGGAACAAAAGAACAAAGATGGGGGCCCACCCCCCCGGGAAAACCCCACCGCCCCCCTGGGCCCCCCCCCCCCCCCCGCCCCCCAACTTTTTGGGCCCAAAAAGAATGGCACAAAAAGGCCCCGCCCCGAAAATTTAAACCCCCACGCCCCCCCCCCCCCCGCCCCCCGCCCTCTAGGGGGAACAAAAGACACATGGAAAGCCCCCCCCCGAAATCCCCCAACCCCCCCCTTTCCGACCCCCCCCCGCCGCCATATTAAAAAGGGGGAAACAAAACGAAAACATGATGCCCGAGCCCCCAAATCCCCCACCGCCCCCCCCCCCCCCCCCCCCCCCCTCTAGGGGCCCCAAAAAGACGAACATGAAAAAGGCCCCGACCCCGAAATCACCACCCCGCCCCCTTCTGAAACCCCCCCCCCCGCCGCCCTCTAGGGGAACAAAAGACAAAATGATGCCCCCACCCCAAAAACACCACCGCCCCCCCCCCCCCCCCGCCACCATCTGGGGGCAACAAGATGACACCTGATGCCCGACCCCGAAATCACCACCCCCCCTGCCCCGCCCCCCCCCCCCCCGCCATTATTGGGGAACAAACAACATTAAAACCCCCCCGAAATCACCAAGGCCCCCCCCCCCCCCAAATTTTTTCCCCCTTTTCCACATTTCCCACCCCCCCCCCACATTTTTCCCCACCCCCCCCCCCCCCCCCAATTTTCCCCAACCCCCATTAAAAGCCCTCCCAAACACCCCCTTCCCCCCCCCCCCCCCCCCCACCCCTCTTCCCCAACCACAATATGGACCCCAAAAATACCCCCCCCACCCCCCCCCCCCCCCCCCCCCCCCCCCCCCCTCTTTTTCCCCTTATGAATAAAGCCGAGACCCCCGGGGAAATCCCCCTTCCCCCCCCCCCCCCCCCCACCAATTTTCACCATTGGGGCAACAAGACGACACATGATGCCCGACCCCGAAATCACCACCGCCCCCTCCCTCCCGCCACCATCTGGGGGCAACAAGACGACACATGATGCCCGACCCCGAAATCACCACCGCCCCGCCCAGGCCCCCCCCCCCGCCCCCCCATCTGGGGGCAACAAGACGACACATGATGCCCGACCCCGAAATCACCACCGCCCCCCTCCCCCCCCCCCCCCGCCGCCTCTGGGGGCAACAAGACGACACATGATGCCCGACCCCGAAAAACCCCCCCCCCCTCCCCCCCCGCCCCCGCCACCATCGTGGGGGCTTCAACACCACACCTGATGACCCACCCCGACCTCACCACCGCCGCCTGCCCACCCCCCCCGCCGCCATCTGGGGGCAACAAGACGACACATGATGCCCGACCCCGAAATCACCACCGGGCCCCCGCCCCCCCCCCCCGCCGCCATTTTGGGGCAAAAAGACGACACAAAGATGCCCGACCCGAAATTTACCACCCCGCCCCCTCCCCCCGCCAACTGGGGGGCAACAAGACGACACATGATGCCAGACCCCGAAATCACCACCGCCCCTCCCTCCCCCCCCCCCCACCCATCTGGGGGCAACAAACGACCCATGATGCCCGAACCCCCCAAAAATCAAACCCCCGCCTCCCGCCCCCCCCCCCGCCGCCATCTGGGGGCAACAAGACGACACATGAGGACCCCCTGCAGCCACGAGGCTCGACACCCCCCTGGCCCCCCCCCCGCACGCACCACCTGGGCCCCCCCCCCCCCCGAAACCACCACACCTGTGCCCCCCCCCGGCACTCACCACCTGTGCCCCCACCACTACAGATCCTGTGCCCCCCCCGCACTCACCACCTGTGCCCCCACCACTCTAGATCCTGTGCCCCCCCCCCGCACTCACCACCTGTGCCCCCCACTACCATCCCTACCTGTGCCCCCCCACTACCAACCTGTTGCCCCCCGCACTCACCACCCGTGCCCCCACCACTACAGATCCTGTGCCCCCCGCACTCACCACCTGTGCCCCCACCACTCTAGATCCTGTGCCCCCCCCGCACTCACCACCTGTGCCCCCACCACTCTAGATCCTGTGCCCCCGCACTCACCACCTGTGCCCCCACCACTCTAGATCCTGTGCCCCCCGCACTCACCACCTGTGCCCCCCCACTACAGATCCTGTGCCCCCACCACTACAGAACTGTGCCCCCCCCACACCTGCCCCCCCAACCTGTGCCCCCCCCCTCACCACCCGTGCCCCCACCACTCCAGATCCTGTGCCCCCCCGCACTCACCACCTGTGCCCCCACCACTACAGATCCTGTGCCCCCCCGCACTCACCACCTGTCCCCCCCGCCCTCACCACGTGTTCCCCCCCCGCTACAGATCCTGTGCCCCCCCGCACTCAAAACCAGTGCCCCCCCCCGCACTCACCACCTGTGCCCCCACACTCAGACCTGTGCCCCCCCCCCCCCAGCACTCACCACCCGTGCCCCCCCCCGCACTCACCACCTGTGCCCCCCCCCCGCCCCCCTCCCCCCCAACCTGTGCCCCCCACACTCACCACCTGTGCCCCCCCCGCTCGCCTATCACCACCTGTGCCCCCACCACTCAGATCCGTGCCCCCACCCCCCCACCACCACCGTCCCCACCCCCTTAAGACCTCCCCCACCCACTCACCACCTGTGCCCCCCGCACTCACCACCTGTGCCCCCGCACTCACCACCCGTGCCCCCACCACCCCAGATCCTGTGCCCCCCGCACTCACCACCTGTGCCCCCCCGCACTCACCACCTGTGCCCCCCCGCACGCACCACCTGTGCCCCCACCATTACAGATCCAGTGCCCCCCCCGCACTCACCACCTGTGCCCCCCGCACTCACCACCGCACCCTGCCCCCCCGCACTCACCACCGCACCCTGCCCCCCTCGCCCCGCACTCACCACCGCACCCCTGCCCCCCCCCGCACTCACAACACCACCGCCACGCCTGCACGCCCTCTCCCACAACTCACACACCAGCACCCTGCCCCCCCTCCCCACAACACACCACGCACCCTGCCCCCCGCACTCACTATCACACTCTGCTCCCCCTCACTCACTATCACACTCTGCCCACCGCCCCCCAGAGCACTCAACGCACCCGCTTCCCTGCCCACCCCTCCCTCCCCGCAGATCTCACCACACCCGCTACCCTGCCCCCCCCGCCCCCCCGCACTCACCACCGCACCCTGCCCCCCTCTCCCCGCACTCACCACCGCACCCTGCCCCCCCCCCGCCCCCCGCACTCACCACCGCACCCTGCCCCCCTTCCCCCGCACTCACCACCGCACCCTGCCCCCCCTTCCCCCGCAATCACCACCGCACCCTGCCCCCCCTCTCCCCACACTCACCACCGCACCCTGCCCCCCCTCTCCGCGTACTCACCACCGCACCCTGCCCCCCCCCGCACTCACTATCACACTCTTCTCCCCGCACTCACTATCCACACACTTCCCACCCAGCACACTACACACTCTGCCCCACCCTCCCCCATCACTATCAACCCCCCCCCGCACCACTATCACACTCTCCCCCCCCGCACACTACCACTCTGCCCCCCCCCACCACCACTCTCCTCCCACCCCCCCCCACTCACTATCAAATCTTCCCCCGCCTCACATCACTCTCCCCCATCAATGCCCGCCAACCTGCCCCCCCCCATCACATCACTCAACCTGCCCCGCACACATCACACTCCCCCGCACTCACTATCACACCCCTGCCCCCACCTTCAACCTGCCCCCGCACTCACACACACTCTCCCCCCCGAACTATCACACTCTGCCCCCGCACTCACTACACTCTCCCCCGCCCACTATCACACTCTGCCCCCGCACTCACTATCACACTCTGCCCCCGCACCACATACACTCGCCCCCGCACTCACTTCACACTCTCCCCCCCGCCCTTCACACTCTCCCCCGCACTCACTATCACACTCTTCCCCCCGCACTCACACACACTCTCCCCCGCACTCAATCACACTTGCCCCCGCACACATCACACTCTCCCCCGCACTCACTATCACACTCCCCCCCCCTCACTATCACACTCTGCCCCCCCGCACTCACTATCACACTCTGCCCCCCCGCACTCACTATCACACTCTCCCCCCGCATCACATCCACTCCCCGCCCACTACAACACCCCCCCCCGATCACACACACCTGCCCCCTCACTCACGATCACATTCTCCCCCCCGCACTCACTATCACACGCCCGCACTCATCACCTCTGCCCCCGCACTCACATCACACTCTGCCCCGCACTCACTATACACTCCCCCCCCCACCCATCACACTCCCCCGCACACTATCACATCTGCCCCGCACTCACTATCACACTCTGCTCCCCGCACTCACTATCACACTCTCCCCCCCAACATCACACCTGCCCCCCCCGCACTCACTATCACCCTGCCCCCCACTATCCACTCTCCCCCCAATCACTATCACCTCCCCCCCCGCACTCACTACACACTCGCCCCCCCCGCACTCACATACCTTCCCCCCCACTATCCCCCCGCACTCACTATCACACTCTGCTCCCCGCACTCACTATCACACTCTGCCCCCCCCCGCACTCACTATCACACTCTGCTCCCCGCACTCACTATCACACTCTGCCCCCCCGCACTCACTATCACACTCTGCTCCCCCCCGAACTATCACACTCTGCCCCCCCGCACTCACTATCACACTCTGCCCCCGTCCCCCCGCACTCACTATCACACTCTGCCCCCCCCACACACTCACTATCACACTCTGCCCCCCCCCCTCTCTATCACACTCTGCTCCCCGCACTCACTATCACACTCTGCCCCCCCCCGCACTCACTATCACACTCTGCCCCCCCCCGCACTCACTATCACACTCTGCCCCCCCCCCGCACTCACTATCACACTCTGCTCCCCGCACTCACTATCACACTCTGCCCCCCCGCACTCACTATCACACTCTGCCCCCCCCCCCGCACTCACTATCACACTCTGCCCCCCCGCACTCACTATCACACTCTGCCCCCCCCGCACTCACTATCACACTCTGCCCCCCCCCGCACTCACTATCACACTCTGCCCCCCCCGCACTCACTATCACACTCTGCCCCCCCGCACTCACTATCACACTCTGCCCCCCCCGCACTCACTATCACACTCTGCTCCCCGCACTCACTATCACACTCTGCCCCCCCCGCACTCACTATCACACTCTGCCCCCCCGCACTCACTATCACACTCTGCCCCCCGCACTCACTATCACACTCTGCCCCCCCGCACTCACTATCACACTCTGCCCCCCCGCACTCACTATCACACTCTGCCCCCCCCGCACTCACTATCACACTCTGCCCCCCCCCCGCACTCACTATCACACTCTGCCCCCCCGCACTCACTATCACACTCTGCTCCCCGCACTCACTATCACACTCTGCCCCCCCCGCACTCACTATCACACTCTGCTCCCCGCACTCACTATCACACTCTGCCCCCCGCACTCAC
Source organism: Phyllomedusa bahiana (assembly GCA_025379985.1). NCBI lineage: Eukaryota > Metazoa > Chordata > Amphibia > Anura > Hylidae > Phyllomedusa > Phyllomedusa bahiana. The sequence continues at coordinate 56,408 of JAODAL010020032.1, forward strand.
TATCACACTCTGCCCCCCCCGCACTCACTATCACACTCTGCCCCCCCCCGCACTCACTATCACACTCTGCCCCCCCCCGCACTCACTATCACACTCCAGACCTCCCCACGCACAGACACTATCACACTCTGCTCGCCCCCCGCACTCACTAGCACACTCGCTCCCCCCCCCTCACTCACTATCACAAAACAACACACTCCTGCCCCACCCAGCACTCACTATCACACTCTGCCCCCGCACTCACTATCACACTCTTCCCCCCCGCACTCAACTATCTACATCGTGCTCCCTCCCCCGAACTATCACCTCTGGCCCACCTCTGCGCCCCGCATCTCACTATCACACTCTGCCCCCGCACTCACTATCACACTCTGCCCCCCCCCCCCCGCACTCACTATCACACTCTGCCCCCCTCCGGCACTCACTATCACACTCTGAACCCCGCACTCACTATCACATTTTCATGAAAGCTCTCCCCCGGGCACTCACTATCACACTCTGGCCCCTCTATCCTCGCACTGCAGCTATCCACTCTGGCCACCCCTCCACCCGCACCACGATCACAACTCTCCCCCCCCGCACACCGCTAATCACTATCACACTCTGCCCCCCCACACTCACTATCACACTCTGCTCCCCCGCACTCACTATCACACTCTGCCACTCCCTACACATATATTACGCGAAGCTCGGCACATATACACTACTCCTCCCCCCCGCACGTTCACTATGCGACACTCTAGTGCCCCCCCCGCACTCACTATCACACTACACTTCCCCCCCCCACAAAGAAAATGGGCACTTCACTATCAACACTCTTGCCTCCCCGCACGTCACTTTCACACTACTGCCACCCCGCACTCAGCTATCACACTCTTGCCCCCCCCGCACATACACGTATCATCACCTGCCGCTCCCCCGCACATCAACTATCACACTTCTGCCCCCGACCCGCACCTCACTATCACACTCTGCCCACCCCGCACTCACTATCACACTCTGCCTACACTCGTGCCCCACCCGCCAACCTCACTATCACACTCTGCCTCCCCCGCACTCCACACATATCCACCATCTGACTAGCCCCGCCCGCAACTCACATATCGACACTCTGCCAACCCTCCCCTAACTATCACACCTGCCCCCTTGCACTCACACATCAGCACTCTCTCCCCGCACTCACTATCACACCTGCCCGCCTCCGTCACTCACTTATCCACAATCGCAACTCTGCTAAGCCCCGCACTCACTATCACACTCAGGCCCCCCCGGACCCTTCCCACTCACTATCCAACACTCTTATCCCCGCACTTCACTATCACACTCATGGTCCCACCCCCGCACATCACTATCACGACTACTGAGGCCCCGCCCCAGCCGCACTCACTAACACACTCTACCCCCCACCTCACCATCACTATCACACATCTGCCTCCCCCACACTCACTATCCACACCTTGCTATCCCCAACCAGCACAAATCACTATTCACACACTGCCACCCTCCGGCGACTCACTATCACACTCGAACTCTTGCCCCCCGCAACTCACTAATCACACGTCTGGCCCCCCCCGCACTCACTATCACACACTGCTGCCTACCCCCTGCCACTCACTATCACACTCTGCCCCGTCGCACTCACTATCACACTCTGCCCCCCGCACTCACTATCAAACTCTGCCCCGTCCCCCCGCACTTCATCTATCACACTCCTTTCTACCCCGCGGCACGAATCACCATTACAACTCTGCCAAATACGGACCCCCTCACTCACTATCACACTCTGCCCCCCTGCACTCACTATCACACTCTGGGCCCCCCCGCACTCGACATATCACACTCTGGAATACCCCTGCCCCAATACCCGCACTCACTATCAACACTCTCCAACTCATCCCCCTCCGCATCTCACTATACACACTCTGCCCCCCCACACTCACTATCACACTCTGCTCCACCCTCGACACTCACTTCACACTCTGCCCACAACCGCACTCACTATTACACAAACAAACTCTCTCCCCCCCGCGCACCACTATCACACTCTATCCCAACCCCGCACTCACGTATCACACTCGGCCCCCCAACCGCACTTCACTATGCATCACACTCTGCCACCACCGGCACTCACTAAAATCACAGTTCTGCCCCCGCCCGGCACTCATATCACACTCCAATGCCTATGACTGCTCCCCCCACGAACTATTCACACTCTGAACCCCCACCATCACTCACTATCACAACTGTCTCTGATATGCCCCCCGCACTCACTATCACATTACTGACCCACCATCCCGCACTCACTATCACACTCTGCTCCCCCCCCGAACTATCACACTCTGCCCCCCCCGCACTCACTATCACACTCTGCTCCCCGCACTCACTATCACCACTCTGCCCCCCCCCTCACTATACACTCTGCCTCCCCGACTCACTATCACACTCTGCCACCCGCCAGCACTCACTATTCACGCACTCTGCCCCCTCCGCACCTCACTATCACACTCTTTGCACCCGCACTCACTAATAAAAATCACACTCTGCTCCCCGCACTCACTATCACACTCTGCTCCACGCACTCACTATCACACTCTGCTCCCCCCCCCCCCCCACACTCACTCTCACACTCTGCCCCCCGCACTATTCACTATCACACTCTAGCTCCCCTTCTCCCCCCTCACACTCCACTATCACACTCTGGCCCCCCCCGCACTCACTATCTCACACTCCTGCCCCCCCGCACTCACAGTGCACACTCTGCCCCACCCCCCGCACCTCACTATCACACGTCTGCTCGGCCCGACCGACGCAGCTCAACTATACCACACTCATGGCGCCCCCCCCGCACTCACTATCAAACACTACAGCCCCGCCCCGCAACTAATCACTATCACACTCTTGCCCCCTTAGCCCACGCACTTCACTATGCACAACGACTCATCCCCCGCCCCTAGCGACTGCTCTACCACACACTGCCACCCCGCACTTCACTAATCACACTCTGGCATCCCCGCACGTCAACTATCCACACTCTGCACCCCCGCACTCAACTATCACAACTCTGCTCCCCTCACTCACTATCACACTCTGCTCCCCCCCCCCCGAACTATCACACTCTGCGCCCCCGCCACCATCACAACTCACACATCTGTGCCCCCCCTGCACATCACTAAGTCACACTCTGCCCCCCGCACTCACTATCACACTCTGCTCCCGCCCCCGCACTCTCGTCTATCACCACTCCTGCTTCCCCCTCCGAACTTATACACTCTGCTGCTCCTGCACCCCCACAACTCACTGATCACGACTACTGCTCCCCGCACTCACAGATATCACACTCTGCCCACCCCCGCACACACATATAACAACTCTGCTCCCCCGCACATCACTATCAGCACTCTTCTATCCCTGCCCCCGCCCTGCACTCACTATTCACACTCTTTCCCCGCACCAAACTCTAGCTATCGACACTCACATAGGAGCCCCCCCGCACATCTACTATACACACTCTGCCAACCCCCCGCTCTCACTATCACACTCTGCTCCCCCTGCCACTCCACTTATCACACTGCTGCAACCCCCCCGAACTATCACAACTCTGCCCCCACCAGCAACTCACTATCATGCACTCATGCGACCCGGCACCACTATCACACTCAGCTCCCCAGCCGCACTCACTATCACACTCTCGGCCCCCGCACAATCGACTAGTCACACTCCTGCCCCCCGCACACTCACTATCTACAAAATAGTCTGCACCCCCCCGCACATCACTAATCACACATCTCACCCCAACCTCAGGCACATCATCTATCACAGCTCTGCCCCCCCCCACACTCACTATCACACTCTGCTCCCCCCGCACTCACTATCACACTCTGCCCACGCCAGCACATCACTAAGCACACTCTCCCCCCCCGCACTCACTATCACACTCTGCCCTCCCCCGCACTTCATATCACACGCTGAAGATCGGGCGCACATCTCTGCTGCGCTTCCCCGCAACTCACTATACACTCTGACTCCCCCTCGCAACAGTCACATATCACACTTTGCCGCCCACCGCGCTCACAATCACACTCTGGACCCCCCCCGCACTCACTATCACAGCTCAGCCACCCCACGCGACTCCTAATCACACTCTGCCCCCCCCGGCTCTCACTATCACACTTCTGCCCTCCCCCACTCACACGAATCACACTCTTGCTCGCCCCCCGGAACCTATCAGAACATCTACTGCCCCCCTTGCACTCACTAATCAAACTCTGCTCCCGCGCACTCACTATCACAACTCCAGCCCCCCCGCAACCTCACTATCCACAACTCTGCATCCCCGCACTCACATATCACACTACTCGCCCCCCCCATCCCCGCTACCCGCACTCACTATCACACTCTGCGCCCCCGCACTCACTATCACACTCTGTCCCCCCCGCACTCACTAATCACACTCTAAGCCTCCCCCTGCACATCACTATCACAACATCTCCCCCCCCGCACTCCTATCACACTCACTGCCCCTAAGAATCCTCTGCCCACCCCCGCGACTCACTATCCAGCAACTCACATGCCCCTCCAGGCACTCACTATCACACGCTGCCCACCCGCACTTCACAATGCACACTGCTCTCGCTAATCCCGGCACTCACTATCACACTCTGCTCCCCCCCGAACTATCACACTCTGCGCCCCGCACTCACTATCACACTCTGCCCCCCGCACTCACTATCACACTCTGCCCCCGTCCCCCAAGGCAACATCACAATCACACTCAGGGCTCTGCCTCCCCCTTGCACATGCACTATCACACTCTGCCCACCCCCCCCCTGCACTACACTTAATCAAACAGAACAAGACATCTGCCCCCCTGCCACTCACTATCACACCTCGCACACACCAACCCTGCACATCACTATCACTAAATTACACTCGCGCCCCGCCGCGGCACTCACTATCCCACTCTGCCCCACCCCGCACTCACTATCACACTCTGCCCCCCCCCCCGCACTCACTATCACACTCTCCCCCCCCCCCCCGCACTCACTATCACACTCTTCCCCCACCCACACTCACTATCACAACTCGTGCTCCCACTACCGCACTCCTATCACACTCTGCACCACCCGACACTCACTATCAACAACTCTCACCCCCCGCACTCACTATCAACGACTCTAGCCCCCCACCGCGCTCAAAAAGAGACCACTATCACAACTCTGGTGCGCACCCACGCACTCACTATCACAATACGTCCTCCTGCCCCCACCGCACTCACTATCACACCTCTGCCTCCCTTCGTCGCTACTCACTATCACCTCTAGGCCCCCACCCTCACTCACGTATACAAACTTGCCACACGCCCGCAACTCACTATCACACACTTGCCCCCCCGCAACATCACTATCACACCTGCCCCCCCGCACTCACTATCACACTACTGACCCCCACGCCAGCACTCACTATCACTAACACTGTTCCCCCCCTGCACAAAACCCACCATATCATCTATCACACTCTGGCACGCGCGCGTCTAACTCCACTATCACACTCATGCCTGCCCACCCCGCACTCACTAATCACACTCTTAGCTCCCTTTCGCCCGCACTCACTAATCACACTCTTGCACCTCCCCCTCGCACTCACTATACACACTGCTTTCCCCGCCCCCGCACTCACTAACACACTCTGCCCCCTCCGCACTCACTATCTACACATACGTCCCCCCCCCAGCTCACTATCAACACTCTGACCCCACCCGCACTCACTAGCACACTCTAGGCACCCACGTCCGCACATCACTATCACAACTACTGCTCCCGCACATCACTATCATTATACACTCTACTCCCCCGCAACGATCACTATCACACTCTGCTCCCCCCCCGCACTCACTATCACAAAAAACCTCGGCACCCCCGCACCACACAGTATCACATCTGCCCCCCAGCATCACTTATCACACCAGTCCAATCCCTACCCTCGCACTCACTATCACACTCTGCCCCCCCGCACTGCCTCGAAGATCGAACTATCACAACTCTGCTTCCCCCCAGCACTCACTTATCACACGATCTTGCTCCACCCCCCGAACTATTCACACTTCTGCCCCCCCTCACTCACTATCACCACACTGCTTCCACTCGCACTCACTATCACAGTAAACTCTGCCCCCACCGCTACCTCACTAGTCAACACTCTGCTCACCCGCAGCATCACTAGCTCACGACTCTGCTCCCCCCCGAACTATCAACACATCTGCGCCCACAAGCACATCACATCAACTCTGGCCCCCCGCAACTGTCACTATCAACTCTCTGCCCCCTCCGCACTCGGTCCATCAAATCACCATCTGCCCCCCCGCACTCCACTATCACACTCTGCCCCCCTCACTCACTATCACACTCTGCTCCCCCCCGAACAATCACACACTCTGACTACCCCCCTGCACTACTATCACCATCACTCTGCTCCCCGCTTCGTCACTATCACACATCTGCCCCCCCGCACTCACACTATACACACTCTGCTCTCCCCGCACACATCTATCACACTCTGCACCCTCCGCACTCACTATCAACACTCTTATACCGCATCGCACTCTCTAATCAACACTCTGCCTGCCCCCCGCACTCACTATCACACTCTGCCCCCCCCCCCACTCCCTATCACACTCTGCCCACCCCCGCACTAGGACCACCCACCTATCACACTCTGCTCCCCGCACTCACTATCACACTCTGCTCCCCGCACTCACTATCACACTCTGCTCCCCGCACTCACTATCACACTCTGCTCCCCGCACGAACTATCACACTCTGCGCCCCGCACTCACATCACAACTCAATGCCTCCCGACCCAGCCCCCCCCCGCACTCACTATCACACTCTGCCCCCCCCGCCCCCGCACTCACTATCACACTCTGCTGCCACACCCGCACTTCAGCATATCACACATCTGCACCCACCTGCCTCTCACTTATCACACTCTGCCCCAGGCCGGCACCATACACAAGCACTCTGCCCCCGCACAGTATCACTATCACACTCTAGCCCCCCACCCACGTGCCCTAATCACACTCTCCCACCCGCCACAACTCACTATCACACTCATGCTCGCCACACCGCACTCGAATCTAGTCACATAAGCTCTGCCACGGCCGCACTTCAGCTATCACACACTCTCTATCCACCCCCCCGCACATCCACTATCACCACTCTGGCCCCCTCGCACTCACTATCACACTCTGCCCCCCGCAACAATCACTAGGCACACTCTGCCCCCCCCGCACTACACTATCTACACTCTGCACCCCCCGCACTCACTAACTCACTCTGCCCCCTCCGATCTCACTAATTCTCACTCTGCGTCGAACAACAAGTGGAACTCTGCCATGCCCCCCGCACTCACTATCACACTCTGCCCCCCAGCACTCACTATCCCAACACTCTGCTTCCCCCCTGCACTCAACTCTCACACGTCTGCCTCCCCCCCGAACTAATCACACTCTGCCCCCACCTGCACTACTATCACACTCTGGCTTTCCAAGCAGCACTACAACTATCACATCACACTCTGCCCCCCCGGCACCATCCACTATCACACTCTGCTCCCCCGCACTCACTATCACACTCTGCCCCCCCCATGCACAATCTACTATCACAACTCTTTCCCCGCACTAACTATCAAACTCACTGCTCCCACGCCACCTCACATATCACATCCTCACCCCCGGCACTCACTATCACACTCTCCCCCCCCGCACTCACTATCACACTCTGCTCCCCCGCACTCACTATCACACTCTGCTCCCCGCACTCACTTGTCAGCCTCTGCCCCCGTCAGCCTACAACACTAAATCACAGGACTCATCCCCCCCGCCCGCACTCACTATCACACTCTGCCTCCCCCGCACTCACTATCACACACTCTCCCCCCCGACACTCACTATAACACACCTGCTTTCCCCGCACGTCACACTAACACACCTGCACTGCCCCCCCGCACTCACTATCACACTCTGCCCCCCTGCCATCTCACTATCACGACTCTGCCACCCCGCACTCACTAATCACACTCTGCTCTCATCCCCCCGTCGCACTCACTATCACACTCGCCCCCCCCGCACTCACTATCACACTCTAGCCCCCCCCGCGCCACTCACTATGCACCTCTGCCCCCCTCAGCACTCACAATCACACTCTGAACTCGGCCAATCTGCCCCCACCCCCGGGCACTTCACTATCTACACACACTCTGCACTGACTGCCCCCCGACCACTATCGCACGACTCACTATACACAGTCCTCATGGCCGCCCCCGCACTACACTATCAACTACACGTGGCCACACCCGCGCGCCGCAACATATCACACAACTGCCCACTCCAACCCACTACACAATCAACACACTGCCCCCCCGCCGAACTAGTCACACTCTGTCCCCCCCGCACTCACTATCACACTCTGCTCCCCCCCCCCGCACTCACAATCACACTCAGAGCCTGCCCCCGCACTCAATATAACAATCTGCCCCCCCCCCCCGCACTCACTATCACAACTCTGCCCCCCCCCCCCGCACTCACTATCACACCTAACAACTGCCAGCCCACCGCAAGCACTCACTATCACACTCTGCTCCCCCCTCCCACACAATACCTCCCCCCACATACACACTCTGAGCCCCCCGCACATTCACATCACAATCACACTCTGCTCCACCCCCCCCGCACTCAACTATCCACACTCTGCCCCAGTTGCAATCACTAATTCACACTCTGCTCCCCCCATCCCACCACATCACTATCACACTCTGTAGACAAACCTCTGTCTGGAAATAGCGTCTAGCCCCCAACGCACTCACTATCACCTCCTGCCCCGCCCCGCACAGTCCACATATCACACTGACTGCCCCCCCGTACACAACTATCACACATTCCTGCTCCCCCCACCGCAGTCTCACTATCTTCAGGGGTTCATCATGGCCAACCTCCGCACTCACTATCACACTCTCCCCACCGCACTCACTATACACACTCTGCTCCCCCCCCGCTCTATCACACTCTCCCCCCCCCCGCACTCACTATCAACTCTGCCCACCACGCACATCACAAATCACACTCTCCCCCCGCACTCACTATCACACTCAGCTCCACCCACCCACGCAATATCACACTCTGCCCCCCGCACTCACTATCACAATCTGCCCCCCCCCCGCACTCACTATCACACCTGCGCCCACAGCACTCACATCAGTCACTCTGGAAATACTGGTGCCCGCCCCGCACTCACTAATCACAAAGCCTCAGCTCTGGCCCCCGCCCCGCGACGATCACTAATCACACTCTGCTCCCCACCGCCCCCACAGCATCTATCACAGACTCTGCCCCCAGTGCCATCGCACTTACACACTCTGCCACCCGACCCCCCCCCTGCACATCAACTATCACACTCCGCCCCCCAGAACCGCACTAGCACACTCTGCCCCCGCGCACAATCACATATCACCACTCTGCCCCCCGCACAATCACTAAACAACACTTCTGCCCCCCCCTCAGCAACTATCCACAACTCTGCTCCCCCGGCTACTCCACTATCACTACTCTAGCTGCCCCCCCCCAGCACTATCATGAAATCACACTCTGTGCCCCCCCGCACTCACTAACACACTTGCTGAACTTGCAGCCCCCCCGCACATCACATATCACCGCTCCTGCCCCCTCGAACTCACCTCGTCCACATCCTCAGGTTGTGGAATGATTGGTTATTGCTGTTGACACACACATTTCCTTTCTTGCCAGTCGGTTACACATTACTCCGCGACCCCGGGGGCAAAGGTCAGGGGTAGTATTAACTGGAGCTCCGACCCTTCCCTCCTGCATCCAGCCAGATCCCAGGTCACCGGCTAACTCCACCCAGCACTACAGATAGTAAGAAAACGCGTGCAGGAGCCAATAATCTAGGGATTAAACCAAAATAATTCTTCACAAATAATTATCAGAAATGCTGCTAGACAGAGACACATACCTGTTATACAAGAGTACAAGTGATACAATAGAGGCCAGAACATTAGACGCTTCGGCCGTAGTCTTTGTCACAATAGACATCTTGATAGATATGACGGCGTCATGTAGATCTCGAATAATGATTGAATGTATCAGAATGAGAGCGAACATGAGCGCTGGTGAGAGGCGGCACACAGGTGTGAGGTGAGCGCTGGTGAGAGGCGGCACACAGGTGTGAGGTGAGGCGCTGGTAGAGCGGCACAAGGTGGTGGATGTAAGCGGTGGTGAGACAGGCAGGCACATCCAGGTGTGATGTGAGTGCCGGTGAGGCGTCACACTGGTGTGAGAGTGAGAGGGCGGCTAATTACAGTATAGTGGGGCACACAAGGAGTGAGGAGAGCGCTGGAGTGAAGAACAGGCGTGCACACCGAGAGTGTGACGTGAAGCGCTGGTGAGAGGGCTTGCAACAAATCAGGTGTGAGGTGAGCGCTGGTGACACAGCAGGCACAATACAGGTGTGAAGGTAAGCGCTGGTGAAGTCGGCACACCAGGCGTGTGTTGGTGCGAGGCTGCTATTTACAGGTATAGGCGGCACACAGGTGTGAGGTGAGGCTGCTATTACAGGTATTGGCGGCACACAGGTGTGCGGTGAGGCTGCTATTACAGGTATAGGCGGCACACAGGTGTGAGGTGAGCGCTTTGGTGAGAATGCGCACCAGGTGTGAGGAGAGACGCGTGGTGAGTAGGCGGCAACAGGTGATGTGTGAGGAGCGCTGAGTGAGGAAGGCGGCACACAGGTGTGAGGTGAGCGCTGGTGAGAGGCGGCACACAGGTGTGAGGTGAGGCTGCTATTACAGGTATAGGCGGCACACAGGTGTGAGGTGAGGCTGCTATTACAGGTTATTAGGGGCCGGCACAACAGGATGAGGTAGGCTGCTATTCACAGCTATAGGGCGACCAACACAGAGGTGTGGAGGTGAGGCGGCTGGTGAGTAATAGGCGGCACACAGGTGTGAGGGGGAGGGCTTTTTAAAGGGGTGCGGCACAATGTGGGTTTAGTCTTTTGGAAGGCGGCCACATTTTGGGGGAGGGGGGGGCCACAGGTGTGAGGTGAGGCTGGTGGGAGTGCCCCGGTGGGGTGAGGTGGGAAGGGGGGGCCCCAGGTGTGAGGTTAGGCCTTAAGGCGGCCCCAGGGTTTTAGGGGAGGGCGCTGGTAAGGCCCCCCAGGTGTGGGTGGGGCTGGGAAAAAGGGGGGGGCCAAGGGGGGTGAGGGGAGCGGGGTGGGGGAGGGGGCGGCACAAGGGTTTTGAGGGGGGAAGGCCGGGGTTTGGAAAGGCGGACCCCCAGGGGGTGAGGTGGGGGGGCTGGGGGGGAAACGGAATTGGGGGACCCCTGGTGAGAGGCGGGGGGGACCAAAAGGGTTTTTGGGGGAGGTGGTGGAGGGGGCACAGGTTTGGGGGGTGGAAAAAGGGTGGTGAGGAAAAGGGGGGGGCCCCCAAGGGGTTTTGGTTGGGGCCTGGGGAGAGGCGGGGCCCCCGGTGGTTTAGGGTTGGCGCTTTAAAAAAAGGGGCGGCCCCCACAAAATGTGGGGGTGAGGGGCTTTTTTATTTTTTAAGAGGGGGGCACCCCCCCGGGTGTTGGGGGGGGGTGGGCGCTTTTTGGTTTTAGGGGGGGGGGCCCCCACAGGTTTTTGGGGGGTGAGGGCGCTTTTAAGGAGGGCGGGGAAAACCCAGGTGTGAGGGGGGCGTGGGAGAGGCGGCCCCCCAGGGGGGTGAGGGGGGAGCGCTGGTTTTTGGGGGGGGGGCCCCACAAAGGTTTTTGAGGTGAGGCAAAGGGGGAAGGCGGGGACCCCCCAAAGGGGGGTTTAAACGGGGTGGTGAAAGGGGGGGCCCCCCACAGGGTTTTTTGAGGGGGAAAACGGGTTAAAGGGTTGAGCCCCCCCACAGGTGGAGGGTTTTAGGGGTGCTATAAAAGGTTTTAGGGGGGGCATAACCCAGGTTTTTGAGGGAGGGGTTTCTATTAAAAAGGGGATAGGGGGGGGTAAAACAGGGGGTTTTGGGGGGTTGGCTTTGGTAAAAAGGGGGGGCAACCCCCAGGTGTGAGGTTGGGGCGCTTGGTGGGGAGGCCCGGCCCCCAGGTGTTTGGGTTTTAGGGGCGGTGGGGGGGGGGCGGGGCCCACAGGTTGAAATGAGGGGCGCTGGTGGGAAAGGGGGGGGGGGGGAACCCCCAGGTGGTTTTAGGGGGGATTTTTCTTTTGGGGGGGAGGCCCGGGAAAAAGGTGTGGGGGTAAAGGGGGTGTTTTGGGGAGGCGGCCACAGGTTTTTGAGGGAGGGCTTTGGGGGAAGGGGGGGGGCCACCCGGTGTGAGGTTAGGGGGGTTTTGAAAGGAAAAGGGGGGCACAGGTTGGGGAAAGGGGGAGGGGGTTTGGGGGAAGGCGGGGACCCCCCCCAAAGGTTGGTTTAGGGGGAGCGGGTTTGGGGGAAGGCGGGGACCCCGGTGTGAGGGGGGAAACGGTTGGGGGAGAGGCGGGGGAAAAAGGTTTGAGGGGGAGCGCTGGTGGGGAGGCGGGGGAAAAGGTTTTTGGGTGAGCCTTTGGAGGGGGGGGGGGGTCACCCCCCCAGGGGGTTTAGGTGGGGCGCTGGTGAGGGGGCCGGGGCCCCCGGGGTGAGGTTTGGGGGCCGGGGGTGAGAAAAAGGGAAAAAGGGGGGTTTAGGGTGGGGCGGCTGGTGAGGGGGGGCCAACCCCGGGGTTTTGAAAGGGGAGGGGGCCAAAGGGGAAGGGGCACACCGGTGTTGGGGGGTTTTAGGGCCTGTTGAATTTTGGGGGGGCCCCCAAAAGGGGGGGGTGAGGTGAGGCTGGTTTAAAAGGGGGGGGGCACCCCCAGGGGGTTTAGGGGGGGGGGAGGCCTTGGGTTTGGGGGGCGGCAAACCAAAGGTGTGGGGTTTAAACGCTGGTTTAGAGGGGGGGGCACAGGTGGAAGGTTTTACGCTGGTGGGGAAAGGGGGGCCCCCAAGGGGTGGGGGGTGAGCGGGTGGTGAAGGCGGGCCCCCAGGGGAAGGTTGGGGCGCTTTGGGGGTTGGGGGGGTGGCCCCAGGTGTTGGGGGGGGTTTTTTCCCCGGGGGAAGGGGGGGCAAAACAGGTGTGAGGTGGGGGCTGGTGAGAGGGGGGGCCCCCCCAGGGGGGTGTGGTGAAGGGGGTGGGGGAGAGGCGGGGACAGGGTGAGGGGGGGAAACGGGGTGGGTTTAAAAGGGGCCCCCAGGTTTTTGGGGGGTGAAAACCTTTGGGGGAGGGGGGCGGGCCCCCCCCAGGGGTGGGTTAGCGCTTTGGGGGAGGGGGGGCGGGGCCCCCACAGGTGTGAGGTGGGGGCGCTTTTTGGGGGATGGCGGGAAAACAGGGGGGGGGGGGGAGGCTTGGTAATTACAGGTGGGAGGTGAGGGGGCTGGTGAGAGGCGGCACAAAAGGGGTGAGGTGAAGGGGGTGGGAGAGGGGGGGGCCCCCAGGTTGAGGTTTAGGCTGGTGGGGGGAAGGGGGGGGCCCCCAGGTGTAGGGGAGCGCTGGTGAGAGGCGGCAAACCCCGGTTGGGGGAGGTGAGCCCCTGGTGGGGGGAGGGGGGGCACAAATGTGAGGGTGGCGGGGTGGTGAGAGGGGGCACCGGTGTGAGGTTTTTGGGCGGTGAGAGGCCCCACACCCGGTTTGGGGGTGAGGGGCCTTTTAAAAGGAAGGGGGGCCCCCAGGGGGGTTAGGGGAGGGGCCGGTGAGAAGGGGGGGGGCAACAAAGGGGGGTTTGGGGGGTTTTGGCTTTCTATTAAAAAGGATTTTGGGGGGGCAAAACCCGGTGTGGGTTTAGGGGTGGGCTTTTTTACAAAGGTTTTAGGCCGGGCCCCCCAAAAGGGTGTGATGGAGGGGTGGGTAAATTTCATTAAAAACGGGCACACAAGTTGTTTAGGGGGAAGGGGTGCTTTGGGGAAGGGGGGCACCCCCCAGGGTGGGAAAGGGGACCGGGGTGGTGAGAGGCGGGGGCCCCCAGGGTTTGGGGCGTGGTGGGGGAGGGCCCAAAAACCCCGGTT
>JAODAL010020033.1:0-70473 GCA_025379985.1 Phyllomedusa bahiana
ATCCGCAGATTCTTGTAAGGGGACTATTTCAACAGTTTTTTTGTGGGACTTCAACGCATAATAGCACGCCCCACAAATACAGTAAAATAATAGCATCATTGGGCCATGGTAACCCCGAGGCGTTTTTCCGCGTTAATGTGCCCCCTAAAAAAAAGGGACATGTCACAGAGAAATACTAAATAAAAGGAGACGGGCCATTGCCCACCCCCCCTTCTCGCCCCCTCCGTTTTTTGCCCCCAAAGGTAAAAGTCCTGGGGCCCTTAGTTATCTACACCTTGGATGGGTAACCATGGTTTTTTACTCCCCATTGTGATGACACCCAACTACATCTCGGGCCCCGATGTTACCTGTCTGCTTTTCCCGGGACCCCAACTTTTTATCATCCATTTCCTCCTTTTTCCTCCGCTCCTAAAACAAAATGTGGAGAAAACTGAATTATCACTTCCCACCGCCCCTTCCCTCCCTCCAACTGATTCTTTTTAGAGTTAATGGCTCTAACGGGCCGGAACTGGGAATAAAAATCAGCCCGGGCACAACCCCCCACACCCCACATAAAAAACCCGCTTACAAATGCCCCTTTTCTCGCACCTCCCACTTTCAAAATAAACTACACTGAAAAGCTCTTCCCGGGATGTTTTTGGTGCATTTTTGATGTGTTTTCGGTGGGGTTTTGTGCAAAAAGGGCAGAGCAGTTAATCTGAACATTTCTCCACAAAAACGCATAAAAAAAGCACCAAAACCGCTTGTGGAAGCCCCCTACACACAACAACAGAGAAACGTGGTGCAGAGAACACCCTCTCACAGAGTCAGGTGTGATTTTTACAATCGGGGGAAAAAAACCCCACACTGTTAATAAGCACCAGCAAAACCCAAAAACCAATCACACCCCCAGTAGTGGGGGTCCCTTTCACATAACACAGCACTGACCAACACAGAAGTAAACTTACCCTGACAGCAGGACTCACAGAAGAGTCATCTCTGATGGGATTTTTTCCCCCCCTTTCTCCTTTTTCTTTTCTGGCCCAAACCTCCATGACTTTCTCTGATGAGTTTTCCCCCTTCCTTTTCTCTCTTGTTCGGTCAGCTGCAAGTCTTCTTTTGGGGTCACTACTCGCCCCTGTAGAATTTCAACAAAACATTTTAACTCCTTCTCTTCCAGCACTTTCCTTAAATTTCCCAAAACAGCGTTGTTAGACCCTTTAAAAATTAGAAATTAAAAAATGTCAGATAAGTGGCATGTAAATAGGTAGACCCCCTTGGGCGGCGGGGCCGTATTAGGCAGGCAGGGCCAGTATGCAGGAGGGGGGGAAGTATGCAGGCGGGGACAGATACAGCAACAGGGCCCGTATAAGGGGAGGACAGGCCCTTATAGGCAACAGGGACGTATATAGGCAGCAGGACAGTGTATAGGCCAGCCCGGGCAGGTATAGGTAGGGAGGGCTTTTTAAAGGCAGCCAAGGCGTTTAGGTAGGCAGTGCTATTATAGGCAGCCAGGGCGGATATAGGAGCCAGGGCAGGGCATCTATAGCCAGGGGGGGGTATAGGTAGCCAGGGAGGGATCAAAAAGCCAGGGCAGGGTAATGGTATCCAGGGCAGGGCATCATACAGCCCGGGAGGGATAGGTAGCCGGGCAGGGCATCATATAGCCAGGGCGGGTTTTTAGGTATCCAGGGCAGGGCATCATATAGCCAGGGCAGGGCATAGGGAGCCAGGGCAGGGCATCAATAGCCGGGGAGGGCATAGGTAGCCGGGCAGGGGGTGGTATCCCGGGCAGGGCTCATTACCAGGGAGGGCAAGGTAGCCAGGCAGGGCCTCATATAGCCCAAGGCAGGGATAGGGAAACCAGGGAGGGCTCAGTTGCCAGGGCAGGAATCAGTAGCAAGGGGGGAATCAGTAGCCAGGGCAGGGCATCAGTAGCAGGCGGGCACGTACCAGGGCAGGTAACAGTAGCCAGGGCAGGGGATCAGTAGCCAGACAGTGATAGGTGCCCCGGCAGGGTTTTTCGGTAGCCAGGCAGGGTTTTTAGTACCGGGCAGGGCTCAGTTAGCCAGGGCAGGGCATCATATGCCAGGGCAGGGGAATAGGTAGCCGGGCAGGGCATCATATAGCCAGGCAGGGTATAGGGAGCCAGGCAGGGTAAAGGTAGCCCCGGGGGGGGCATATATAGCCCGGGCAGGGTAAAGTAGCCAGGGCAGGGCACATATAGCCGGGGAGGGATAAATAGCCCGGGCAGGGGGGTAATAGCCAGGGCAGGGCATTATAGGCAGCCAGGGCGGGGAGATATAGCCCGGGGAGGGGTATATAGGCAGGGCCCCGGCGGGGCATATATGCCCGGGTGGGCTATTATAGGCAGCCCGGGCAGGGCAGTATATCCAGGGCAGGGGGATTATAGCCGGGCAGGGCTATTATAGGGAGCCAGGGCAGGGGCGTATATAGCCAGGGCAGGGGCAGTATAGGCAGCCAGGGCAGGGTCATATTAGCCAGGGCAGGGGCGTATAGGACTAGGGCAGGGGGGGAGTATATTGCCAGGGGAGGGGGAGTATAGAGTAGGGCAGGGGGGAGTATAGGCAGCCAGGGGAGGGGCAGTATAGGCGCCAGGGCAGGAGCGTATAGGCCCAGAGCAGGGGCGTATAAGCCAGGGCAGGGGCATTTATGCCAGGGAGGGGCAGTATAGGCAGCCCCGGGCAGGGCGGGGCGTAATAGCCCCGGGCAGGGGCAGTTATAACCCCGGGAGGGCGATAGGCGCCAGGGCAGGGGGGTATAGGCAGCCAGGGCAGGGGGATATAGGCACCGGAGGGGCAGTATTTAGCCAGGGCAGGGGGAGTATATAGCCAGGGCAGGGGCAGTTTAGGAGGGGGGGGCAGGGAGGGGCAGTATATAAGGGCAGGGCAGGGGCGTAAAATAGCCAGGGCAGGGGGATATAGGGAGCCAGGGCAGGGGCAGTATAGGAGCCAGGGCAGGGGCAGTATTAGCCAGGGGGGGGCAGTATAGGCAGCAGGGCAGAAAAAGTAGTTTAAAAAAAAAAAAAAACGTAATACTCACCGGGCACCCGCTGCCCCCTCCTCTTCACTTGGAGCCGGTGGCCGCTCACTGCGATTCGGGGCGCGGAGAGGCCGCGATGACGTATTTACATCGCGCGCCCCCTGGGGTGAACAGAGGGGGATCAGTGATCCGATGTTCAGCCTCGGTGCGCTTGTCCCCGGCGGTGCAGGCGGGGCCCGTGAGGGTGCACGGCTGGGTCGGTGCCCCGGCAGAGCCTTGTGGGAGGGGGGGGCCTTGGGCCCCCTGCCACAGGGGTCCGGTCGCTGATCGCCCTTTGCGGCCCCCTGTAGCGCGCCACAGCCCGGGCATCGGGGCCCCGCCGGGGGGGAACCCCGCCCTCCTGGCGGGCGACCCGGGGCCGGCCCTGGGGGGCCCGGCCCTAGCGGCCCCCGGGCAAATGCCCGGTTTCCCCTATGGTCAGCCCGGGCTCTCACTTTCCTGTTCTGCAAGTCCCTCCCGGGGGAAATCCTGCCCCTCTCGTCCTTTCAATCCCACATCCAAAACCCTCACCTCTCCCTGCCCCCTCCACCTGAAACATATCTCTCGAATCCGCTCTTTTCCTTTTAACTTTGAACTGTAAAGCTGGCCCACCCTTGTCATCCCCCAAATGACTACTAAAACATCCTTCTCTGTGGCCCCCCATCTAGCATTTTTGCCCCCCTCCAAACCATCCCCCACCTCATGCCCCCTATTCCCCTTCTTTCCTTGCTATCCTCTGCCTTACCCTCTGCCAATCCCTTACTGGCTTCCCATTGCCAGTGTCAGTTTAAATTTCTAACCACGACCTCAAGGCTTCATAACTCTCCTTCCATACCCCTCTCCTTAATTTTTTTTTCCAGATATCTCACTCACGCAAACTCCGTTCACAGGACCTTTTTCTCTCCCCCTCTTATCCCTCCTCCACAAACCCTTCCAAAACTTCTCTCTGTTCACCCTCTCTGAATGACTGCCCAACACTTAGAATTTTTTCCACGTTTTTGTAGCCTCAAAAGCAACCCGAAAACCCCTCTCTTTAGGATAGTCTATAACCCACAATAACTTTGCTGCCCCACACCATCCCACAAATGTTGCCCCTCACCTTTCCCCCTTCCTTTTAGATTGTAAACCTTTTTGGGGGGTCCCTTGCCTCGTACCAGTTGTTAGTCTTTATTATTGCCATTGTACCCTTTTTTATATATATTATGTAATAACCCCCTTGAATGTACAGCGCCCCTGGAACTAATGTGCTTTTTTAAAATAAATAATAATAAAATAAATCTCATTGCAGATTTTTATGCGAATCCTTTTCAACAAACCAAACCAAATGAACCATGTTTGATTGTAATCTGTATGCATTGTCTTTACTAATGCTTTTCAATTTTACAACATAGAGATTGTACTACTTGTAGTGAAGTTCATGCATTACTCTTCTTCCATTGTTCTTGGTAATGTTATAGGTGGCCGTCATAATAACCATAGCACTCAGTAAGATGGATGTAAATGAAGAACACCATATTGCAATGTGTCCCCCCCCCATTCACATAAATAGTCCTCCTCCCTGTACATGTACATTCCCACAAATAAATAGTGCTCCTCATTACAGGTAGACCTTAAATTCACTTTATATTGTCCTGAATGCCATGGGGCAGATTCCCACCTGGAACTCTACTGCTGAGCCCAATTATCCTCTCTTGTTCTCCAGTTTATTAGTTTTCTTTTCAAACTTCAAAGACTCTTTCCAAACTATTTAGCCCCCTGCTGTTTCTTGGGGATGACTCCCATGCTTGACAAACAAGCTCCTCAAAAACACCCATCACCCTTATTACCTTTGCTGTTGTTGTCAAAGGCCTGAACGCAGGGAATGTGCAGCACCGGAGAAGTCCAGGCACATTTTTCTTTTTCTGTTCACTTCGTTTTTGTTTAAATGAATGGAAATGAATGTACTTGCCTTTAAATGACATTTTTGGTCCCGACTGAATGTGATTGTAGACACTTAACATGAATAGCTATACTCTCTGGCCAGCCACGGTGGGATACATGAGAATAAAATAATACATCTTAATTTTAATTTCCTGCCAAAGACTTCACATTTACTGTATAAATCCTCAAGAAGTTTTACCCTGGATGAGAGATGAAACCTGTACAGAGGCACATGGAGATTTCTGCAGCCAGTGTCAGATAGGAGCAGGGCTGTCTTATCCATTGGGCACACTAGGCAGTTGCCCGGGCCCAGGAGTATAAGGGGCCCCTGGCAGTCAGAGACATGTCTCAGGAATCAAGAGCACATGCCCTGGATCTCCAGGTTGGCGCTCTTATTTAACCGTTTGCCCATCCTCAGGATGCTATTGTCTGCCTGTCCAACCAGTCTTGTAGACCACATACTGCTTTCGGATTTGAGGAGAATTTTTTTTCTATTCCAATTGAAGAGGCCACTTTAAAGGATGGGGCTTCTGCCTACCTACCTGGGCTCCTACTTATGTGGCAACCTGAAAACCTACCTACGCACCTGGGGCCCCTGCCTACCAGTGGCCTTGTCTATCAGAAGTCTTAGCTACCTACTGGTGGCTTACCTAAACCCGCCTAATAGGGAGATGGTCGTGTGATGTCATGTGATCATGCAGGGCCTAGTGCATTGTTTTGCCCTTTGGCTGGTAATGTTTTTAAGACAGCTTTGGATAGGAGTGCTTGGGGAGTTGATTCTTGGGGCCCATCAGAGTAGTTGTTTCTTGGGGCCAACCAGTGGAGATGTTTCTTGGGGCCAACCAGTGGAGTTGTTTCTTGGGGCCCCCCAGTGGCGTTCTTTCTTGGGGCCCCCCAGTGGAGTTGTTTCTTGGGGCCCCCCCAATGGAGTTGTTTCTTGGGGCCAACCAGTGGAGTTGTTTCTTGCGGCCCACCAGTAGAGTTATTCTTGGGTCCCACCAGTGCAGTTGATTCTTGGGTCCCACCAGTGCAGTTGATTCTTGGGGACCACCAGTGAAGTTGATTCTTGGGGACCACCAGTGAAGTTGATTCTTGGGGCCGACCAACTGGAGTTGATTCTTGGGGCCAAGCAGTGGCGTTGATTCCGGGGGCTCACCCTTCTGTTCATGACTCTTCCACTATTCCTCTTGCTTTCTGTCTCTCTTATACTACCTTTCTATCTGAAAGGCAGTTACAGGCCCACCAAGCCCAGAGGCCCACCAGGTGTTTCCTCTGCTTCCCATTGGGCCAGTCCGAGTCTGCCCTCAGCTCTATACTATTTACTCCTTGTACTGCCCTATGGTGCCTGAACACCTCTATTTTACAGAAATGTTTACGTAAAAAAAAAAAACACTCCAAAGGGAAGTATCTATCTAAGCGGGTCACATCAGATTTTGCCACCATTAAAATGTATGTGTTCCTTGGCCTATTCCTTCGACTGAAAGCCGCCCGTATCCCACTGAAAGAGGCTACTGGCTACCCGGGTATTGCTCACAGCCCCGACCTATAAAATTGCTGGTAAATCCGAATATGACCTCCAGTGAGAAGAAAACTGATTGGCTTCCCCAAGAGGCTCTGATCCCTATCACGGCCTATACGGATAGTTACTTTTTGAACTGAACTATCAGAGCTTCCTGTAGGGAAACCCGTCCATGGTCCTCTCCTTCCCTGGAGCATGATACTCAAGACAATGACCCTATGTACATTTTAAGTTTGCCTTGTGGGTTTCAGCGTTTCCCCAAACAGAAAAGAGGGAAAGCTCTCTATGGAGGACATCCTTTTTCTCTGCCTCTAGAAGCTCTAGTGATAACTTTTATATATGGACAGTGATGTAATTGGAGAGTACTTTGGCATCTGTCACCTACAGGTTTATATGGGATTCAGTGAATGGATAGATTTTTTTACAGGACCCGGGGATGAAATACTAGTTCACAAAACCTTTTTGCCCCTCTTCTGTTTCCCACTTTTGTTACCTCTTTTTTGGGACCAATGAACCCCCCATGGACACGTTAGCTTTACATGGGGAAAAAAAATGTAAGGAAAAAACACTGTGAACATAGATATTTCGGCATCTGACGGAGAAAGGGAAAAAATATATGAAATCTGGGTCTAGAGGGTTCTTTTTTGAACATATATAATTATCATAGGTTTATTTTAGGGTTTAGGGGTTAAGAGAGGGGGTTTTGCCAGACCTTTATGTTATGATAGGAGTGTGCCTGAGACCTTTATTTTTATGATATGGGGTGTGCATGAGCCCTTTTTTCTCCTATTGTTGACCAAAAAGCAACTAAACATTTTACTACGGGTCAATTTTTGTGGAGTCCCTATTTTGGGGGAAAAACCATAGCTAGCTACTTATTGCATTTGCTAACAGCCATGCCCTTTTTTCATACATCATGTCCAGCTTCCAAGTTTTAGGGAATCCAGCTTGAAAAGCCTTTGGGCCTATAATCAAGATTTATTTACTCTATGGATACTACTCTTTGGCCACCATGAACAATGGCTTGTGTATAGAATTTTGTAAGTATATGTTTTCTTTTTAAAATAGTTTATTAAGTATGTTTATGTTGTTAAATTTTAAAAGACAGTCAAAAAACATAACGCCTGTTTGCCATGTTACTGTACATATAATTTGCTAGGTTTGTTCTGATTCCATCCCTGATTTGAAGGACACAGAGTCAATGTTATATGGGGGTGCAAGAGAAGTTGATTCTTTTTTTTTTTTTAAAATGTAAATATTTTATTTTTTTTACAAACCCAAAAAAACCACCCAGGGCTATTAATGTAAAACACCCATGCTTTTCGATGTAAAACATGCGTGTACAACAACGCATATTATTTCAAAAAATTACACAAAAATCGCTGTTACAAAACACGAGGCTTAGAGCCTCCTAAGGGGACTCTTAATTACTGAAAAGGGAACCCTGTAAACAAAGAAGACAATTTCATACATAACAACTACCAAGACGGGGGAAAAACACAAGACAAGGGACACAAAAGGGACAAAGGAGTTTCCCCAGCTATACCCGCAATCCAACCATACTGTAGTATATCCTACAAATCTTGTAGAACACAAAAAAACATCCCATGGTTTCCATATGTGGTCAAAGGGGCCCAGTTGGTGTGGACAAGGCAGTGAGGTATTCCATACGCCTAACCTCTTGTACGGGGGAGACACACATCATGTCTGGTGGGAATAGAATTTTGCTTCCCAAAATTTTGCAATCAAACATTTGGCAGCTGTCACTAAAATACAGAAAAAGTCTACCCTCCTTACGTCCTAATGGGGCATAGGGGATATTAAGAAAGGAAAGTGCTCGCTGTGAGAGGGACCCTAACCTGAGTAATGTCCAGCACCATAGACTGGCCCTGTCTCCAAAGTGGCCATATCAATCTGCAGTCCCAAAAATTTATATGCTGTAGAGTCGCCCCCGGGGATCCCAACATCTCCAGCAACAGTCCGGGATTTTCAGGTTTAAGCTTATGCAGTAGGGCGGGAGTATGATACCAGTACATTAAAATCTTGTACTGGTTTTCTTTAACTTGAGTCGAAACAGACGATCTAGCAGCCTGTTTCCAAATCAGCTGCCAGGTGTTCCTGGAGATAGGGGACCCTAGATACTCCTCCCACTTAACCATATATGAATGGATCAAAGGCGAGTCCTGCGAGGGGGTGATTAGAGAAGTTGATTCTTGGGGCTCAAAAGTGGAGTTGATTCTTGGGGCCAATGAGTGGAGTTGATTCTTGAGGACCACCCTAAAGCTACTGTACGTGACAGTACATGATTCTTACATTTTGCTTCTTGCTTTCTTTCTTTTTCTTTGCCTTTTCTCCTGGAAAGCATCTCTAGGTCTGTGATACCCAGGGGCCCACCATTTGCAAGGGCTTAACATGGGTTTCCTCTGCTCCCTTGTGGGGTTATCCAAACCGGCTTAGAATTTCTTAACTACTCATGCTTGAACTGAGGATACAGATATATGTAGAGAAACAATATATACAGTTAATATTCTGTGGCATACATAAAGTAGAGCCCCATAGCAAACAAAAAAATTACATCCATTTCAGGTACTGCTAAATAACTCCACACGTCTAATCAGCTGAAACAAAAGTCTAAAGCTCCCTGGTCGTGGAGACAACTCAAACGGCAACGGGCCCTTGAAACTCTTGGCTCAGAATAGAGAACCAGTCCCGTTTGCGCACCACTCTCCATTCTGTTCTATGGGAGTTCACAGTACCGGGGAATTACACTGGGTACGGAAAGTATTCAGACCCCTTAACATTTTTCACTCTTTGTTTCATTGCAGCCATTTGTTAAGATCAAAAAAGTTAATTTTTTTGCTCATTAATGTACACTCTGCACCTCCCCCATCTTGAAAGAAAAAAAGACAGAAATGTAGATATTTTTGCAAATTTACTGGACAAGAAAAACTGAAATATTACATGGTCATAAGTATTCAGACCCTTTGCTGTGACACTCATATTTAACTCACATGCTATCCATTTCCTTCTGATCCTCCTTGAGATGGTTCTACTCCTTTCATTGGAGTCCAGCTGTGTTTAATTAAACTGATTGGTCTTGATTAGGAAAGGCACACACCTGTCTATATAAGACCTCACAGCGCATGTCAGAGAACATAAGAATCATGAAGTCTAAGGAACTGCCCAAGGAGCTCAGAGACAGAATTGTGGCAAGGCACAGATCTGGCCAAGGTTAAAAAAGAATTTCTGCAGCCCTCAAAGTTCCTAAGAGCACAGTGGCCTCCATAATTCTTAAATGGAAGAAATTTGGGATGAACACAACTCTTCCTCAACCCAGCCGTCCAGCCAAACTAAGCAATCGTGGGAGAAGAGCCTTCGTGAGAGAGGTAATGAAGAACCCCAAGATCACTGTGACTGAGCTCCAGAGATGCAGTAGGGAGATGGGAGAAAGTTCCACAAAGTCAACTATCACTGCAGCCTCCACCAGTCGGGGCTTTATGGCAGAGTGTGCCGACGGAAGCCTCTCCTCAGTGCAAGACATATGAAAGCCGCATATAGTTTGCTAAAAAACACATGAAGGACTCCAGACTATGAGAAAGACGATTCTCTGGTCTGTTGAGAGGAAGATGGAACCTTTTGGTTTTAATTGTAAGCAGTATGTGTGGAGAAAACCAGGCCCTGCTCATCACCTACCCAATACAATTCCACCAATGACACATGGTGGTGGCAGCATCATGCTATGGGGGTGTTTTTCAGCTGCAGGGACAGGTAAACTGGTTGCAATTGAAGGAAAGATGAATACAGCCAAGTACAGAGATATCCTGGATGAAAACCTCTTCCAGACGCTCTGGACCTCAGACTGGGCCGAAGGTTCATCTTCCAACAAGACAATGACCCTAAGCACACAGCTAAAATAACAAAGCAGCAGCTTCAGAACAACCATTCCTGACTGGCCCAGCCAGAGCCCTGACCTAAACCCAAGTGAGCATCTCTGGAAGAGAACCTGGAAATAGGCTGTCCACCAACATTCCCCATCCAAACCTGAGGACAGGAGAGGACTGCAAGGACGAATGCAGAGGATCCCCAAATCCAGGTGTGAAAAACAGTTGCATCATTACCCAGAAACTCAATGCTTACTAGCTCAAAAGGTGCTTCTACCAATACTGATCAAAGGGTCTGAATACTTAATACCATGTGATATTTCAGTTTTTCCTTTTTAATAAATTGCAAAAAATCCTACATTGTCAGTCTTTTTTTCCTTCAGATGGTGAGGGGGGGAGCATAGTGTCACATTTAACATCAAAAAAATGAACTTTTGGAGCTTACCAATGCCTGCAATAAACAAAGAGTGAAAAATTTAAAGAGGTCTGAATAGTTTCTGTTACCACTGTAATTATTTAGCGTACTTGGAATCCCATATAACAGAATATAGAGTCATAAGCAAACATGTTACCCGGCTCTCTATTCTAAGCAGAGACTTTCTGGGCCGATCCCAAGTATATTGATTAGTACCCAATAGTACCAGGCTGTGATAGCATATCATAGCTATATGCCATATAAAAAGCATGCAGGGAACAACCCCTTTACGGGTAAATACCCCTTTTTACCGTTATTGTAGTTTAGAGCCCCCTGGCTAAACTGGGTTGTGGGCTAAAGGGACTGCCACACAACAATCCAGCAGTACCAAAAATTGTTAGTATAGAGCATGGCCTCAAAACTACGGCCCGCTGAGGAATTTTAATCCGGCCCGCGCTGTCACCCTGCGCCACCGCGGTGCAGCGGCATAGCCGCAAGTCCTCTGAGTTACTGGTGTTCGCTCTATCGAGCTGGCCCCTGCTGTCGCCTGGCCTCACATACAGTAATATGAAAGCTATTTGGCGAGCCACGCACCCGCAGGGCCAGCCTACTGGGGCGGACAATCTGCAAGCGCAAGGAGAAGCTTGAGGGCGACAGTAACAAATATATGATAGGAATACCAGCTCAGAGCACAACTATAATTTTGTGTGCTGAGGTCAATCTGACCTCGGGTCACTCGTGCAATCTATATTATTGCATGTATTTGAAATTGCAAGATTTGAAAGTGATAGTTTTAAGTGATCTTGAAGAAATATGACCGAACAATGGGACCGAAGTGGGCAAAAGGGGGCCAGGAGAAGGCTTTTCTGTGAGTACCTATCTTTAGATTCACAACCTCTTCACCATGCCTACACCTCTGCTTCTACCTTGCAGCCATCTCCCTTCTACTGTACCATCCAGGTCTCCCCCCCATACAATTCTATTCATATCAACGCCTCTATCCTCCCCTCACCCATGTAACATCCCACACACTGTTCTCGCCCATTTTAACCCACCCAATATCGCCTGCTTGCAATAGTGCTGCACAAACGCCGCTCATACTCAACTCTTAAACATCTGCCTGTCGTTTTTCATTCTCCTGCTTCTCGCTGCAAGGTGACATCTCTCCAAACCCGCGGCCCTCCTTCCTTTAACTGCTCATACCGGCCCACTTCCACCTCCTTCCCATAGAAACCCTGCAAACCTGCTCAGCTATTCGCTGTAAAAAGCGACTTTCCCTGCCCCTTTTAAATGTGCCCTGAGGAATGCCCGATCTGTGGCAAAAAACTCACTGCTGTTCATGACCTGTTTCTTTCTCATTCCCTCACCTGTCTGGGCCCTCACTGAAACATGCTCCAGCACACTGACACCGCTTCCCTTGCCGCACTCACCTATGGCGCCTACACTTCACCCACACCCCCAGACCCAGAACAGGCCCGGGTGGAGGAGTCGCAACATCTCCTCTCCACACTGCACTTACCAGGTCATTCCTCCCCCGCACCCCGTCCCTCACGTTTCCCCCTCTTTTGAAGTCCACACCATTAGACACTTTCGCCCATTTACCATCAAAGTCGCTAGTTGTGTACAGACCCCCCGGCTCACCCCGCCAATTTCTGGATAATTTGCGCTGCCTGGCTGCCCTATTTCCTCTCATCTGAAATGCCCCACTCTCATCATGGTGGTTTCATTCAACATCCCCATTGATGAACCCCATGTCTCCTTCTGCCTCTCATTTTTCTTTCACTAACCCTCTTCCTTCTCCTTGGCCTCTTGCTGTTTACTGACTCCCCACCGCACAAGGATGGTAACTCTCTTGATCTGGTCTTCTGTCGTCTCTCATCAATTTCTAACCTACACCAAATTCTCCTTATGCTCTCTCTGATCATAACCTTATCTCTTTTAACTACAATTCTCAGCCTTCTCTGGACACACCTGGCCCTTCACGCCATTCAAAATATCCGCTCCATTAACACCCAGGAACTCATAGACACCATACAGGTCCACACTCCCCAATCTCCTACTCTCCTCTTCCTGTCCCTGACCTGGCTTGTCAAACATTACAACGAAACTCTCACAAACTCCTGTGACCTATTGGCACTGCATTCACACACCGTACCACCAGATCATACGCCCGCAGCCTTGGCATACACACCTCAGACTGTTGTTCCTGCAAACCGATTGCTCCAGGTGAGCTGAGCGACTTTTGGGCTAAAGTAGAAGCCAAAACCTGCAGACTTTCTCCACTACAAATTCATGGCTCAGGAACTTATCACACTGCCCCTTCACTAAGCGCCAAATAAAAATATTTCACCTCCCTCAACTCAACCTTTACAAACAACACAAAACGCCTGTTTGACACCATCCACACCCTTCTCAGCCCTAAAGCTTCAGGCCTGGTCCTGACCTCTGTGCTGAGACCTGTCCAACTCACTTCAAAGACAAATGTTACGAGTATCCGGCAAACATCCCCCCTCAATCACAAAACCCCAAGCAGAACCCATCCAGTCCCTCCCCGCACATCCTCAAGAGTGTTCTCAGGCTCTTACCCAACGACAGAAGAAGAAGAATCCAGCTTCTCCTACTGCTCGCCCACCACCTGCTCTGCGACCCCATTCCCTCCCACCTTCTCCAGTCTAATTCTCCAGCTATCCTCTCCTCACCTTACGCAAATCTGTAAACCTCTCTCTCCCCACTGGAATCTTCCCATCCTCCTTTAAACAGGCTACTATAACTCCCCGACTAAAAAAACCCTCCCGTGACCCCCATCTGTGCTGAGCCAACTACCCGACCGGCAGTCTCTAATCTTCCCTTTTAGCTCTAAGCTCCTGGAATGCCTGGTCTACTACTCGTCCTCCTAATTCCGCTTATCCTCCTCTGCTACCTCACATCTGGAACCTCTACAATCAGGTTTTCCGCACTTTAACACACCACAGAAACTGCTCTAGTTTAAAGTCTCTAACGACTCCACAACAGGCAAAATCTCAGGGCAAATACTCGTTGTTGGTTCTTCTGGATCTCTCTGCATCAATAGACACTGTTGATCACCATCTTCTCCTCGTAGCATGCTCAGCACCATGCATCCAGGACACTGCTCTCCTCGCTTTGTTCTCTTCCTACTCACTGACCCGCTTCTTCAGTGTCTCATTTGCAGGTTCTACTTCCTCTCCTCTCCCTCTTGCCGTAGGGGTCCCTCAGGGGTCAGTATCTTAGTCCACACCTCTTTCTCAACTAAACAGCCCATTGGCCAAACCATCAGTAGATTTTGGCTTCCTTACCCAACTCTACGCGTGAAGACACTCAATAATAACACCTCTTCCCGAGACCTCACTCCTGCCTCTGCTACAAAACACCATGACTGTCCGTCCGCTTCTCTGACATCATGTCCCTCTCAATCTCCAACTAAACCTCACCAAAACTGAACTATCTTGTTTTCCCCCATCTACTAACCAACCCCCATCTGTCTGCTATTTCTCTCTCAGTGTGTGGCATCACCATAACACCTAGGCAGCATGCCCGATGTCTTGTGGTTATTCTAGACTAAAGTATCTGACCATCGTCACACCCCATATATCCAATCCCTTGTGTGCCAGCTCCTGTCACTTGCCTAACCTCAGAACATCTCCAGAATCCGTCCTTTTCTCACCTGTGGAAACAACTCAAACATCTCATTGTTGGCTCTTATCATTCCTCGTCTTGACTACTGTAACTCTTCTTATCGGTCTCCCACTCTGTAAACTCTCCCCCACACCAATCTATCCTGAAATGCAGCAGGCCAAGCATGTCTTTCTCTCCAGCCGCTATACTGGATGTCCGTCTACCCTGTTTCAGTCACTGCACTGGTTGCCCATTCCAGTCACAGAATACAGCATAAACTATAATCACTCTCTACTCATAAAGCTCTCCCAAGTGCTGCACCCCCATACATCTCCTCCCCTCATCCTGTCTACCACCCTGCCCGCTCTCTCCGCTCAGCTACGGAATCAAACTTACAGACTACAATCATATCCAACCCTCCCATGCCCATGCCCGTCTTCAAAGATTTTGCACGTGCTGCACCCGTTTCCTCTGGAACATGCTAACCACAGCCCGCAGGGCGATCAGGCACAATCCCAGCCTTCGCAGTTTTAAGTAGTGTTCCTGAAAACACATCTTCTCACAGGCCTCCCAAAACACTAATTGTATAACCCCCACCTCTATCACACACATTTGTCACTCCCTACACTAGGGCACACACAGCACTTAATCTGTTATATAGATGAACAGTCATGGTTGTGCAGTATCACCAATTTTTATGTAAACCTCCCGCATATTTATAAGCATTGGCTGGCCATTGTAAAAATTTTCGCACATCTCCCCCTTTGTTTCGCCCCAGGCACCCTCTTATAATGTAAGCTCTTGCGAGCAGGGCCCCACACCCTCATTGTGTCTCACCTGTAAGTAGCCCTTCACTGTGAAAAGTCCTGTCTTTTGGTCTGTAATTATACCTCTACATTGTAAAGTGCTGCGAAATATGTTGGTCGCAATATAAATAAAGATTATTTATTATTATTTATATATGGGAGGTGTCTGTGAGTGGCAGAGGGTTTACACTGTGCAATGTATACGCAGACTGTCCGCCCTCCGCCACTCAGACACCTCCCATATATTGATAAGGTCCGCCCTCAGGCACCTCCCGTCCGCTGCAGAGTGTCCCCCAACCCACATTCGGTCCCCGCGATGCCGACCTACCCACCCGCGCACCCAATCGTTAGGGTCCTCAAGACGCTACCGATCACTTAAGGTACCGGCTTTAGGACCTTAGCGATCGGTGATGGCAGCGGCGCCGTTAACTAACTGTATTTTGCGTCCGCCGTAAATATACAGATAAATGCTTCTGTGGAGAGCATGGCTGCTCCGCTCAGCACAGTATTCTGGTGAGGTGCAGGAAGGATGCGCCTCACCAGAGTCCACAGCAACGGCGTCGTCAGCGTCATCATGCGCTGCCGCGGCCATGTGACGTTCAAAGCCGCCCGAATAAGAATCCCCGAGAGTCAACAGCTGTAATTATGCTCTACAAAAACCAGCTGAGGGTCCTAAATCTATTCTACCTACAGACCTGTCTGGTGGCCCTAATTCTATCTACCTACAGACCTGCTGGGGGCCCTATTTCAAGCCTACACCTGCTGGGTCCCTATTCTACCTACACCTGCTGGTGGGCGCCTAATTCTACCTACAAGACCGCTAGGTGCCCTAAATCACCTCCCTAATTCAACCTACACCTGCTGTGTGCCAAATTCGTACCTACAGACCTGCTTTGGGCCCTAAATTCTACCTACAGACCTGCTGGGGGACCTAATTCTAACCTACTTCTTCTGGGGTACCTAATTCTACCTACGTCTGCTGGGTTCCTAAATCTAACCTACGTCTGCTGGGTGGGCCTAATTCTACCTAAACCGCTGGGGGAACCTAATTCTACCTACGACTGCTGGGGGCACCTAAATTCTACCTACGTCTGCGGGGGACCTAAATCTACTCTACGTCTGCTGTTGCTGGGCCAATAAAAAATTTGGGTATCACTGTAATAGTAATCGACGCCACCAAGTAAAACTTTTTTATTAAAACTATATTCTGGCCCTCCAATGGTCTGAGGGACCGTGAACTGGCCCCCGGTCTAAAAAATTTGAGGACCCCTGCTATAGAGGTTTAATTACATATTATAAAAATGCAATATTGTAGTACTGCAAGACTTATATAGCTTCACATACTGTAAGGGATCCGTGCACAGCTTCTGCATTAGGACTCAGGAGTTGAAACGTGCAAATGTTTTAAAACATTCTGCAGAATAACCTCTTCCATCTCAACACAGGAAATTCAAATAAAAATGTCAACAATATGTAACATCGCTCACCCTCTTCTTGTAATGGATAGGAAGCAGCATTGAGGTCCTGACAGACATCGAGACTGAGATATCCCAAGAATAGATATATGTCCATCACCAAGCTTCAAACTCAAAGATAGTTCTCTATGAGGTTTCCATCATTCCGATGCATAACATGGTCATGCTACAAGTAAGAGCTGGCTACTGACTCCAAACATGTCAGAACGGTAGAAGTCACACAGAGAACTATTTTTATGTGATGAATTAAAGTTTGAAGTTTGGTGTCTGACCTTATGTGTTATTGATAGACATATCTATCTGCATGATACTCACCTAGGAGTCACAGCTCTTGATAATATATATTAGCCCTGAGGAGAACGTGTCTCCACAAGGGGAATGGTAATGCCCAGTTGTCAATTTTATTCATAAACTTCCAGAGGAATAACAAAGAAATGGCACAACACAGATGTCTAAAACAGACGCCCCATCTTATTATTTCATGGGGATTAAAGGCTAAATTGTTAGTATTTTTTACAATTAATTAGTGACGCACATGAGGCTGATTTGCTACTGCAAAAGAATCAGTTCTGCATAATGGCATTAGTAAGAATGGAGTTGCTTCCACACCTTATTAAAATGCCCCCTAGATTTTCCACTTGTGACTGATTTATCTAAGCTCCTGACCCCTCTAGTGTGCAGAACCAGTATGGCTGGACTGAAGGCCTTAAGGGGAGGCCGCCATGACGTGGAGTTGGAAGGAGCTCGATTAGGGTAGGAGCAAGGAGTTCTCTGGGTGGGGAGTAATGGTACTGAACTCTTTAAGGAATAGGGGGGCTGGGAAGTGGCAGCCATTTTGTGAATGTTCCAGTCAAAAGTCCCAACACACCAATCCGGTCTTGCTGATTAGATTTTTCGGCAGATACCAGGAAGATGATTCTAAGTTTTTGTTAGATAGATAGATAGATGTGAGATAGATAAAGAAATTAATGCAGCACTCAAAAAAATGCAAATAATATATGGGGGCCAGCGGATGGCTATTGACCAGAAACTACAAAATTGAAGAATCCACAGCACTCCAATAAGGTAGAAAAACTGAAATGAAACAGTGCTTTATTCACCCATGCAATGCAACATTTCAGCTTTACAATAGAGCCTTTTTCACTTTTTATATACCTGGTAAGACCTGGAACAGGAACATGGAATTGACCTCCCACCCGCACTACAGCCGTTCCGGGAAAAGCCAGCCCATAATGCTATGTACATGCCATACTTGGTACGAAAGTCAGCAACCTACTGATATTGCATCCTCACTGAGACCAGACCCTTGGTGAGACGCCCCAGGCAGGTGATCTGCTGTACTCCACCTATAACCATGCGACCGCCTAAGGTCACTCTGCCACAATATATATATACAGCTCTGGGATCTTGGCATAAGTCCTTTTTTTTAGGCACAGAGACAGTCTTTGGTCCATTCATGTTAAAACGTTGCACAAGCATAAAAAAAGTCTGCACATCTTGAGCGCTTACTAAACAGGTACGTTCCACTTACTAGCACCTTACAGAAACAGAGAGTTGTGTGGTAGACACTGGCTTCCTCCAGTGTAACTCCTCTCAACTAAATGGTTAGTCCCAGATAGCCACACATAGCCAGCTGATCTGCTGACTTATATACGCCAGGTAAATCCTGGCATGGAACATGGGGAGTAAGCACCTACCCAACACTTTGCTTACTCCCAATAAAAAAGCTGTCCCAGAATGGCTGGAATAGCCATACCAACTACTAACACTAAACGTTGACATCTCTCTAATAGGCTTTTTATTTCACCAACGGTCCTTATCTTTGTGACATGTGCCTGAGCTTCTCCAGGTACATGCCAAGAACCTGGCTGGGATAAATATATATAGTGTTTTATAGTTGAAGGACAATTGCAGACCAGGGAAGTGTCAAACTATAAAACTTACTGTGTGCCTTTCATTGTGGGGGACCTGTTGGTGATTAGGAGTAGGTCTTGATGCAGCAATCTGTTGCCGCATGGATTTGCAAGTGAACACCAGCACATCTACTCAGTTATTAACAGTCAATGTTCATCAATGTTCACTGATTATCAATGGCCATGTGGTTTCGCTGGTGTTCACCGGCAAATCCATATGGCTGCTTACTAGGCCAATTAAAAATCCCTAATGTGAGTTGACCCCTTTATTCCTACCCTGGATGAGGCTGGTTTGTTAGAGGAAAGGCTTCAACTGGACTTCTCTGGCGGACAAAAATTGTGGCTTAGGACCTGTCGTTATGTCCTTGTGGATTGGTTAAGGGGTTAGTACCCAAAATCAGGCTAGTGAGAATACAATACTCCAAAAAGTTAGGGATGTTTGGCTTTTGGCTGAAATTTCAGGATAAACAAAATTTCATGAATTTTTTTTTAAATGCACTAAATGAGACCATCTTTTAACTTTAGCTGCACATGTACATCTGTTCACTGTTTCAGTCCATTTTTTGCAACATCTTGCTGATCACTAACAATAGCATTGCAAAATTCACAACAGGTGTTTGATCCCAGAATCGCCCAATAAATTTAGGGGATTAAAGGGGTTTTGCCACAATATTATTTCATACCTCCTGCATCCAGCTCTTCAGCTCTGTGTGCTCAGAAGGGGCGTGTGTGATTTTTAATGATTGCAGATCCAGTGACCAGCAGTATGACATCACCAGAATCACCAAGGGCCTTTCCTCTCTGTAGTCAAAGAAAGGTCTGTTTATGTAAAGTACTGTGAGTAGCTGAGAAGCTTTAGTCTCCAGACACAAGGATTCAAATCCCTGCAGGAACTTAATCTGTGGGTTTTTTTTCTCTTTATCAATGCACAGACCTCATTGAGTTTTTTTTAATTTATTTGACTTATTACTAACTAGTCCAAAGGAGGAGAATGACAGCACCTGGGGTTTGAAAACTCAGTAGCTGCCTGAGAAGAGAGGTGATGTCTGGGCATGTGCGACCAGGACTGAGGAGCTCTCATCCCTGGTCGTATCCCCTGGAGACGAGCTGTAAACAATGGATCACTAAAGGAGCAGCTAAAACAAAAACGGTGCAGAATTTTAATAATGATGAAAATGTTTATTATTTAATTTGCAATCTTTCCACGTTAATTTGACTTTGTGGCAAAACCCCTTTAATTTGATAATGGCACAGGCATCATCGTCTTGCATGGGCCAGAGAGCATCTCCGTTGGACGAGGGCCCAGTTATCCTCAGTGCTGTTTGGTGATTAAGTCGATTTACTCTGAGCAAAAATGATGGTCAGCGACGATGCTGGAGAGGTCAAGGAGAGCGCTATACATCAGCCAGGTTAGGTACTGGTCAGGAATTCTTGCTGGTCCTCTAGCACACAGACCCGCGATTAATGATTTCAAAAGGTTGAGTGACACTTGGGTTTTTTCACCTTACTTAGTGTAGAAATATCAGTTAGAGAAAAAAATAAAACTCGCTGACTTTTTCCCGATTAATCCGATCAAATCCCATCCAATTCTGCTTTGTCTTGAACTTGAAAAAACTCACTTTTGTGGCTTTCTTTTTTCCCCTCTTCAAGCGGAAAGACATCAGAAATCGGGCCCAACTCGCCATTTAGTAAGAAAATACGGTTAAGAAAAAATATATTTTATTTTGACAAGATAACAGATCATGATCACCCGGGGTCTTTGGGGCAGACCTTATCCTTTCTTTTTATCTTAACGAATTAGATTCAGTAATACTTAAAACACCTTTTTTTATATAAGAAAAATATATTTATTTTTCAAACTTCAAAGGATTATAACTATCATCGTACAAGTTTCAAAGCATAGAATACAATCCCCAAAATGATCTACGTTACCCCAAAAAGTCTGTGTATGAAAATTTAAAGACCAGAGTTAGGCCCAAGGCTTCTTTGGCCCGCACATGGCCTTCCCCACATGACCTTTCCAAGGGCTGTTGGCTCTGCCCTGGGTTCCACCCCCGGCTTACCCCCACCCCCTTCCCTTTTATAAACTTCTCCATGTGGATGTGGCCTCAGTTGGGTAGGGATCACACAACCATAGTGGAAAACAGTAAATATATTAGGTTCATCCTCTTCTTCTGAGGTCATCGGCTCAAAACCCCCTTAACCAGCTTTCACCCCAAACCCTTTAAAATACAAGCCAGAAATTTATTTATACTATTCCAGTGCTTGTGTGTGCCTTGTATAAAATATATATAAAATTAAATAAATTTCTGTACTTTTACTTGAAATACCTTTTAACCTTTAGTAATCGTCTGTGTGGAAACCAAAGGATGTCCACTTCTTTGCCTTTCTATGACTCTTCCAGTCTCTCTGTATCACTGTTGCAACCTGCTGATGACACTCTGTGTCACTCTAAGCTCAGTGGCCACTTCCATCTGAGAATATCCTGCTTGAAGCCTGGCAGTGGCGAGGGACTGTTGATCAATTGTAAGGTTTTGTCTTGGTCTCATGATCTCACAATGTGACCAGCAGGATGAGGAGGACTGTTTAAATCCCAATTCAAATTGATCCCCTAAATGTATTGGGCAATTCAGGGATCAAACACCTGTAGTGCATTTAGTCATTAAGCTACTTGTTCGAGATCATCAAGTTGTGCAAACAGTACTGAAACACTGAACAGTTGGACATGTGCTTCTAAAGGGAAGAGATGGGCTCATTTAGTTCATTTAAAAACATGTTCAAGAAATTTTATGTTGATCCAGAATTTCCAGCCTAAAGCCCAATATCCTTGCCTTTTTTGAGTAATGTAACTGGGCACTTTGAGCTTGGATAAAATGCTTTCTCTGAGTCAGTGCTTATCGGCTGGAGGAACAAGGGGAGTGCTGACACATCCAGTATCTTGGGGCTTTGCAGCCCTCCTTTGTTTTATATAGATGCATGCCTGCCATCTTTTTTTGTGTTAATAAAGCAGTTGTTTTGGCTAATTAAATCCACTTTTGTGTCATGTTGTTATTCCAGGTGAGGTAACAGCGGGGAGGGTTAAATGGAGTAAAAACGAGTTGACCATGCCATGACATTGGTGAGAGAGACACCACATTTCTGGCTTCCATTTACACCAAGCTATACACATAAAGGGTAACATGTATGTACGGGGCTGCGCCAGTAGTCTGGTGTCCTTTCAGCCCAAAAACTGTCTCAGCCTTGTGTGCTTGATGTATGAGCAGACGCACTGCAAAATTAGGTGCCTTATAAAAGCACCCGCTTTACCACTTTGTAATGTGCCTGAGATCGGGGAAGTGCTGGGTGTCGCACTACAACCTTAGGGCATGTCCCCACGGCATGGGCTTTTGGCCGGTTTTTCAGCCGGTTTGCGGTTTTGCAGACCGCCTGAAAAAACGGCCGAAAATGAGCACAATGGTGCTCTATGGAAAACCCGTGCAGCAGTCCCCACTGCACGGGTTTTTCCGCCTGGCGGTTTTGCCGCCGGCGGTAAAACATTGGAGAAGCACCATCTTCCGTCCGGTTTTCGGACGGAATATGTGCTTCTCAATGGGAGGGGGAGGGCTCTTCTCCGCTCATCGCAGAGAAAAGCCGCCCCCCCCCCCCGCGGCCGCGGGGACGGGTGCAAAACAGGACAAATACCGGCAAACCGGCCGGTATTTGTCCTGTTCCGTGTAAACACGCCCTTACCAAGCTACTCATTTATGACAAGAGGACAGCAAATCCAGGCGCATTACTGCTGGAACAGGTAGAGCACTTTAAAAGTGGTTTCCCTTAGCCAGAATTGTCGCTTTGTAGCTAGAAAGCGCTAAATCTATTACCCGCAGTAGAACAGGTTCATAGATTCAGGTGCATTCTACGCTACTAATGCGTGCAAAAAAAATGTTGCCCTAAATGGATGCTTTTGATGGATGCATTCATCATCCATAGGGTCCCATTAGAAAAAAAAGTATGAGTTTAAGATATCCATTTTTTACTGAATACCAATGTATAGAATAGAATAGGGTAGACTAGAAGAGCGTCATGCTTTATTTCATACTTTTTTTCCCATGATTAACAGATGTACATCAGCCAGAGTCCAGAAGGACACACTTTTGCCCTCCCTCAGGTCATTTAATCCTCTAAATACATTTGGCATATACATCGGAAGCTTTCCCAGTGTACACTAAACAGATTATGTGTACTTAAAGGAAACCTGTCACATAGGTTGTGCCCCCCTTGCTGAGGGCAGCACAAGCTAGTGACAGGC
This sequence comes from Phyllomedusa bahiana, assembly GCA_025379985.1. Taxonomy (NCBI): domain Eukaryota; kingdom Metazoa; phylum Chordata; class Amphibia; order Anura; family Hylidae; genus Phyllomedusa; species Phyllomedusa bahiana. Next base: position 22,872 of record JAODAL010020033.1, read on the forward strand.
CTGCTGTTCCCAGCGCTGTGTCCCTTATTCTGGAAGATGCTGGAGTTTTAGAGAATTTACTCCTCAAATCTTATTCATGAGCTGGTGTTAGCTCCGCCCACCAAAGACTAGCCACGCCCACTGACAGTTATTCACATGTTTCTACCTATTCAAAGTAATAGGTTTGTCAGTTGAGGTGGGCGTGGCTAGACTCCAGTGGGCGGGGTTTGAAAAAAACTGACTCTTTATATGACTCTTCTGGCTGAAAACTGCAGATTTGAGCATTAAATACACGAAAACTCTTGCATCTTACAGAATAAGGGACACAGCGCTGGAAACAGCATGTCTCACACTAGCTTGTGCTGTCCTCAGCAAGGGGGGTATAACCTATGGGACAGGTTCCCTTTAAGATATCCATTTTTTACAGAATACCACTGTATAGAATAGCACAGGGTAGAACAGAAGAGCGTCATGCGTTATTTCATACTTTTTTTTCCATCGTAAACAGATGTATATCAGCCAGAGTCCAGAAGAACACACTTTTGCTCTCTGTCAGGCCATTTAATCCTCTAAATACATTTGGCATATACATCCCAGTGTACATTAAACAGATTAGATGTACTTAACCTTACATACTCAAAAAAAGTCATATGTCCATGCAGTTTAGCCTATTATCCAGGAAGCCAAAAACTAAGTGAGGTAGAAGCCAATTGTTCTCATTTTAGAGAAAGAAAGTTCCTGACTCCAGTTCTATCAGAGTAGATGATATTCCATTGCAGCCTGGACCATATTCTCCAATAAGCTGGCACCTACTGACTCTGAAAGGCTCAGTGATCTGCCCCAGAATGCATTTTCCTACACTGCACACATGGATCACACTGTTGCCCATGGAATAAGCGGTGCAGTCTGAGCAGGTAGAATTAAAGATTATAGGTATATACTGTATATACCACAGCAGCTGCTCAGTTTGGTCCTGCAATATCTCCAATAACATGCCAGCATCAAACACATAGGACATCCTCTCCTAAGACTGTAACATGCACATATATATATCCACTAGATCCAAATAGGATAATAACCTTATACCAAGTAGACACACACCCTACCCCCTTACTGGTTTCAGGGGGGAGGTGCATTCAATAAACACAAATGGGCAGGAGAGGTGCAGCCCAATAAGCCTTGGGGCAGTGGGTGGATCAGAAGCTCCTCTCCGGAGTCAGGACCACAAGAGCTGCAAACAGCCAGAGCTACAGGAGCTGCCACACTGCACAAGAAGGGGGATGGCATCACCTATGTTAGAGGTAAGCACCATAGGGTGCTGAGCACCAAGGTTCAGTTTCCTCTTCTTGCATTTCATTCAGTCCATTTTGGAGGATTTTTGCATTATGTAGCTCAAAGATATTCACTTTTTTTTCTGTGTCACAATGCAGTTGCATAGATAACAGGTGACTGATCTGTGAGTCCATATCAGTATGTGTGACACAGGTCATACCTCATTCAATATCATACAATACAGTATAGCATATAATGGGACAGAGGTTAATTGCTAGTAAATGACAGTTACTCATCTTGGAACAGAGGATGTGTATCCCTGGATAATAGTGCATAGGAATAGTGTGAAGACTTTATTATATCATAGTATCATGTATGTTTTGTAGTTATCTATATTTTCAATGTTTCTAAACCAATGAAGCCAATTTTCCTGGATTCCTTTAAAGATAAGTTCACATGTTGCAGAATTCCTATTCAGTTTGGTTGCAGATATTTCTGAGACTGGAAAATCCCTTCCATTCAGATACCTTTGAAACAGAAATTTTGGCAACATCTACTGTGACTAGACCCTGACTGCACCAGTTTTCTGCTTGGCTATTGGTAAGAAAAGTGGTTCTATAATAGAGATAACCCAGTATATTTATGCGCCATTTTTAAGTTCAAAACCAAGCTCACATACCATCTGCTAATGTCTGTTTCATAGTGTGCACCAAATTCTGTGTGTGCCACCACGAGGAACACACCACTGTATGTACACACATTACTGTTACTATAACCCCAAGTACTTAATATGGCATTAGCCTGGAGTTAGTATATTTTTTTCATTTATATAGCACCATTACTTTCCACCACGCTGTACAGAGATCGTTACCATTCACATTTGTCCCTGTCCCCATTGGAGCTCACACTCTAAATTCCAGATTACCCTATCAATCGGGTTTTGGAGTGTGGTGGGTGGGGGGGTTTACAGAGTACCTGGAGGAAAACCATGCAAACAAGGGGAGAACATACAAACATCTTGCAGATGTTGTCCTTGCTTGGATTTTCACCAGGAGCCCAGGGCAATAGTGCTTACCACTGTGTATCACTAATCACAATTGTCATACATGAACAGTGTTTGGACAATGAATTGGGATTTGTGACAGTGTTGTGCAACCCTTTAAAAATTAGTTGCAACTTGAGCTATTGACTTTTCTTTTTCTTTTATAGAAAACTGCTTGGGATGTTGGTATTTGATGGGGAAATTGGTGCAATAAACTCTACGAGTATCTGGTACATATTTTTCAATGATGTAGTTGAAACTAGCATCATATATACAACTGCATCACCCTTCATACTACTGCATAGCCACATCAACCTTCATACTATTAAGTGCTGCGGAATATGTTGGCGCTATATAAAGATTATTATACTACTATATTACATCATCATATTCATACTACTGTACCATTACCCTTCACACTACTATATCGTATCACCCTTCATACAACTGCATAGCCACATGAACCTTTATACTACTAAGTGCTGCGGAATATGTTGGTGCTATATAAAGATTATTATACTACTATATTACATCATCATTCATACTACTGTACCCTGTTTCCCCGAAAATAAGACATAGTGCATTTTTTGATGAAATTCAGAGTTTGGCTGCTTATGCTGATGTTTGTGATGAAATCACTACAGTATATTAATACATGTTGATGTTTTGTTCAACAATAAATGTGAATTCTTGTTCATGGAATGATAAGACATCCCCTAAAAATAAATCTTAGCTCGTCTTTAGGAGCAAAAATTAATATAAGACACGGTCTTATTTTCAGGGAAACAGGGTACCATTACCCTTCACACTACTATATCGTTTCACCATTCATACTACTGTATAGCCACATCTACCTTCATACTACTAAGTGCTGTGGAATATGTTGGCGCTATATAAAGATTATCATACTACTATATGACATCATCAGTCATACTACTGTACCATTACCCTTCATACTACTATATTGTATCATCCTTCATACTACTGCATAGCCACATCAACCTTTATGCTACTAAGTGTTGTGGAATATGTTGGCGCTATATAAAGATTATTATACTACTATATTACATCATCATTCATACTACTGTATTATTACCCTTCATCCTACTATGTTACTCTTCATGCTACTGTTTCATCACTCTTCATACTACTATATCATATGTTGGCGCTATATAAAGATTATCATACTACTATATGACATCATCAGTCATACTACTGTACCATTACCCTTCATACTACTATATTGTATCACCATTCATACTACTGTATCGCCACATCAACCTTCATACTACTAAGTGCTGCGGAATATGTTGGCGCTATAGAAAGATTATTATACTACTATTTTACATCATCATTCATGCTACTGTACCATTACCCTTCACGCTACTATATCGTATCACCATTCATACTACTGTATCGCCACATCAACCTTCATACTACTAAGTGCTGCGGAATATGTTGGCGCTATAGAAAGATTATTATTATTATACTACTATATTACATCATCATTCATACTACTGTATCATTACCCTTCATACTATTGCATAGCCACATCAAACTTCATACTAAGTGCTGCGGAATATGTTGGTGCTATATAAAGATTATTATACTACTATGTTACATCATCATTCATACTACTGTATCATTACCCTTCACACTACTATATCGTACTATCATTCATATTACTGCATAGCAACATCAACCTTCATACTGCTAAGTGGTTGCGGAATATGTTGGCGCTATATAAAGATTATTATTCTACTATATTACATCATCATTCATACTACTGTATCATTACCCTACATAGTACTATGTTACTCTTCATGCCACTACTGTACATCATCATTGCTTGTCTCCTTTCTACAGCATTAGTTTTATGTACCAGACATTTGTCCGCAGGATACTGTGAGCTCTTGACAGTTTCTAGCTGCAGTAGGGTTAACGTATCAAAGAACTCCCCATCTGAGAATCCTGTCTCTCCTCTCAACCAGAAATGAGGACTCAGTTTGCGGATTTAACCAGAATGGGAGTTTGGGTCCGGAAACAACAAAGTTTATTTTATTTTTTTTTTCTCCCCAAATCCTCCAAGGGGAATATATATTCCTAACTGTGGTCAGGAGCATTTTCAAAGGAAAGCACAAGAAAGAAGCCAGTTTAACCCAAATGTTCCCAGGGATGAGCAGTGCTGAATTAACCACTCTCCTTTCTAATTTCAGCATGCCACAATGACAGAGACTTGCCAGGACTTCTGTTTCAAAGTTCTGACCACAATTCAGAGCCATTTGTTTTCTTTGCATTGCTCCATGTTGTTGTTAGATCGCTTCCTTGGCTCTGGATACAAGTTGTTTTACATTAAGTACTAAATTGTTTATTGAAATGTCACAACTACAGAAGCTAATCTGAAGAGGCAGCAGGAACTGACTGGAGTTCTTTAGTTGCTATAGGAGTTGAACTTTTTTTAGATTCTATAGACTAGGCAGGCATCCTCAAACTGCGGCCCTCCAGCTGTTGGTAAACTACAACTCCCATCATGCATTTGTATAATCTATAACAGTGGGCATGATGGGAGTTGTAGTTTACCAACAGCTGGAGGGCCGCAGTTTGACACCCCTGGTATAGACGGATAGATATTCTATTGGTACAGTCCAATTGAAAGTGGCAAATTGTAGAAAGAATCACTATGCTAATTGGTTGTCAATGGTCAACATGTTTGAACAAGAGTCTTATTGCTATAATTGTTTCAAGTACCCTGTTTCCCCGAAAATAAGACACCCCCGAACATAAGACCTAGTGCATTTTTTTTATGCAATTTGGAGTTTGGCTGCTTATGCTGATGTTTGTGATGAAATCACTACAGTATATTAATACATGTGGATTTTTTCGTTCAACAATAAATGTGAATACTTGTTCATGGAGGAGCAAAAATTATTATAAGACACTGTCTTATTTTCAGGGAAAAAGGATATATCAATGGTCTCCAACCTGTGGCTATCCAACTGTTGCAAAACTGTAACTCCCATTGTGCCCAGACAGCCAACAGGTCACTGGGGATGCTGGGTGTTGTAGTTTTGAAACAGTATGGGATCCAAATCTTGGAGACTACTGATGTAGTTGAAAGGGGGATCCCAATTACTGGGGACATAAAGGCTTTATATTATGCAATGAGAACCTAGCAAAATAGGTCTCCATGTAAATGAGCAGCTCATACTAATATCCTGATAACAAGTTATTATGGTGACCGCCTAAGGGAGGGGAAACGCAACAAGTATGCCAAGCCTTAAAAAATGGGAAGCCTCAATAATCCTTCCAGCCACAGAATAACTAGATCAATGAATGATCATTATATTGCAGGCAAGAAACAAATGATCAATTGAGGGGTCAACTAACAGTGACATACGACTCCTGATATCCCAGAATTTTGGACAAAAAACTTACTGAAAACCAGATCCTAACACCGTTCATAAAACTGAGTTGTTTTTTTTATCCATTGCACTACAGAAACAGCTCAAAAAATACAGTTTTTTGGGGCTTTTTGCATTTTTGGTTAGTTTTTTGCTTGTTTTTTGGAGTGGTTTTTTTTTTTTTTTGCAGAAATGCACAGCATTAATTGGAATTGCTATGTATTTCTGCAAAAAATGCACCAAAAAATGTGCAAAAAACATGCCAAAAAAACATCAGGCACCTTACATAGACTTCAATAGTAAACTTTCTGCCCTGCTTTGGCGTTTTTTGCAGCATGTTACAAAAACCACAAGCAGCAAAATCGAGCAGAAAAAAATGTTCTGTGGAGACTACAGAACGTTTTTACTATCTTTATTTACTATCTTTACAGTCGTTTTTTTTTTCAGAAAATGAAAAGTTTAAAAAACTTCAGTTTTTGTGTGCAGTGTAGACATAGGGCGACATTTTTCAACACGCCAACGCCAGTTTTTTTTGGTCTATTTTGCGCCACAACCACTTTTGACACCATATTCTTGATGTAAAGTCGTACACCAACACTAGGTGCATTATACGTCGGGCACGACACATTGTAATGCGCGTAAATATGGTGCGCTGTGCACCTCTGTCGCGCAATGCGCCTATTGGGGCGTATTAATGATATGTAATGGGCCTCCGTCGCACAATGCGCCTCGATAGGCGCATTACATACACTACCAGTGATATGCTATGCAATGCGCCTTTTTAGGCACATTAAGTTTTCTATGCAAGGTATACCTGACGCCAGATTTTTGAGAGGATCGGACTTTCTGGCACACTTTACACTGATTTAATGCGCCTAAAACTGGCGTGGAAACGCCACTTTTCTGATATGTCGCCCTTAGCTTTAAGGTAGCAGCGTGCATGAATGGTCTTTTATATTGCATTGTTTTATATCACAATCCTCATATATGGAAACCTTGAATGTGCAAGTCATACAAAAGCTGTAAAGAGAAATATAACATATATGCCAATATAAAACATCTGTGTGATGATGATGTTAAATGTCAAGATTTCATAGCATAGATTCACAACACATTCAGGGTCCGGGTTCTGCATTTACATTGGGAAATTCTTCCAACAGGGTTGAGGCACAGATTTTAACAACAGAATCTTTTCCCAAAATGCATACGATGTGTCAGCGGTGTAGCATGCCACGAAAAATAATTACCACTGTAATAATGTAAAAAAAATCTATATTATTCCAAGCATAGTATACATTATTCTGAAATCAAAATAAGCAGTAATATCCTACATATTTTCGGGTCACCCCGTCTAGAATTTTATACTGCACCCTTACATTATGGAAATAATGATATATGTATGCATACCGAGCCACACACATTGTGACCCCTGAAAAGAATAGTGCCACATATTGTGTCCCCTTTAAGGGACTGGGTCATCAAAAAGTGAGTCATTGTTTAAGCCCCATATTTATGTTAAACACATTTTTTAGGAAACTTTTTTTTTTTAATATCGCATTCAATATTTTTAAATAATTCTTAAGTCTTGCAGTTTTCACTTTGGCCACTAGGCCTTGTTTGCACTGCTTTAACAGCAGTCAGAGAGATGCTTTATAGTAGCTTCATGCACATAGGAGACTTAAGACCGACTCAGTCCCATTAATTTCAATAGGAGAGTTTTCTAGTCATGCTCTGTGACCTGGGAAGAAGTCACTGTGCAGGGAGGTGAAAGGGTGAACTGTGACATCTCCTCTTGTGACTGGTGGATCCTGTGTTATCTATTCACACAGGTGTCTCCTTTTAGTTTGACCCTCTTTGTGCTGATAATGAGCAGACAACTGAGAATCTTTCTGTACAGAACAGGAAGTGTCAGACGGTTATTAGGCCTAGTGGCCAAATTGAGAACTGCAGGACTTAAAGGGGTTTTGCCACAATCTCATTTCATACCTCCTGTATCCAGCTCTTCAGCTCTGTGTGCTCAGAAGGGAGCCGTGTGTGATTTGTTTGAATTGCATATCATGTGACCCAGCAGGATGACATCACCAGGCCTCTCCTCTCTCTAGTCAAAGAAAGGTCTGTTTATGTGTAGAACTGTAAGTAGCACTGAAGCTCACAGGTAACATTTTTGCTTTACAGCACAAGGGTCCTTGCTTCAAATCCCTGCAGGAACTTAACCTGTGGATATTTTTTCCCCTTTATCAATGCACAGACCTGATTGAGGTTTCTTTTTTTATTTGCACTGTTTGACTTATTACTATCTAGTCCAAAGGACAGGAGTAGAATGACAGCACCTGCGGTTTGAACACTCAGTAGCTACCTGAGAAGAGAGGTGACGTCTGAGCATGTGCGACCAGGACTGAGGAGCTCACAGCCCTGGTCGTATCCCCTGGAGATGAGCTGTAAACAATGGATCACTAAAGGAGCAGCTAAAACAAAAACGGTGCAGAATTTTTATTAATAATGAATGGTGAAAATGTTTGTTATTTAATTTTCAAACTTCCCACATCAATTTTACTTTGTGGCAAAACCCATTTAAGAATTATTAAAAAAGTCATATGGAAAGTTAAAAAAAAAATTCTTAAATGTGTTTAACATAAAAATGTGAGTCATTTTTGATGACACATTCCCTTTAAACAAAACCCAAAAGTCTAGCACTGTGCCCCATGTATATAATAATGTCCTTTTAAAATAATAGCTCCTTTAGAATAACAGTGCCCCCTGAATATACCACATGCTTCACTCCTAGTGCTATCCCAAACTTTGTCCCCCTAAGATAAAAGTTATAAGCATCTCTGAGGACCAGGTCAGGACCGCGATTCTCACTGGTTCTGTGATCTGCCTGTTTTTGCCATCTGGATTGGTAGAGCTGGTCAAATTCTACTCTTGTATAACATTAAGGCCTCGTTCACACGGCTTATTCTGGCACTGATTTCAGCCGTACTGCGCGCCTTATTTGCGCTCTAATACGGCTGAAATCCGTCCCAGGCGTTATAGAACTATGGATTCCGTCTCCTCTTCCTGCTCGGCGAATCCGCCGCGGGGGGAGATAAGTGACATGTCAATTATTTACGCCGTGTACGCGCCGTGAACAATGAATGTCTATGGGGACGGAGAGTAGCCGGCCCCCCGCCCCGCCCCCGCTGCACGGCAGCCGGCGTAATTGCGGGGCGAAATCCGTCCCCGCAATTACGTCGGCAATAAGCCGTGTGAACTAGCTCTTACTTGCCCCTTACCTATGGCTCTTGGCATACCCTTAGTACTTGTGGGAGTACTTTTGCCCCTTTGCCATATCTGTGCTCTGGGATATAACAGTGCTAAGTAAATGAATAAAATAACTATATATTTTCCTTGGGATGCATTTTAGGATGTTTATTACTCAGCACTGGCCACCATCTTCCTCTCTATTCAAATTGGTGGCCCGTCCCAGTAGAAGTCAGTACACAAGGCGGACCGACACCACCTGATCTCTAACTGACTGTACTGGTCCAGCGTGTATCCTGCAGCCTCTGATGTTCAGCACTCACCTATTATTGCTGCTGCGTACCACAGGTCAGCAACCCCATGTTATGGATATTATATTCTCCTATAAATTCTATAGTCTCTATAGGGGGTGATCAAAGTTTGCAATTTTAACTAAGCATGGAAAATGGCTGACCATCAATGTTCCATCTTTCTATTCTCCATAGATTTATTTTGTATACTTGGCATATTGTCAGAAGTTTATTAAAGGTCCCAAACTGAACATTCACAAAGTTTAGTTTCCAAGTTTATCTTAAAAAGTCAATATTTAGTCTATAACCTTTTATTGTTTTTCTTTGGTTACTATATTTTGTCTGCAAGTTGTAGAGCGCCTTCACATATATTTGTATGGCCAAAGAAACGCATTGTTTTTTTCCTATGGCTTCATGCAGTTTTTTATGGTTTTTTTTTTCCAAAAAGTGTGTATCGGTACATGCATTTTTATGTAGGGTTTTTCTTATAGTAAATTATATTGTTTGCAATGTAGCAAAAGGAAACAAAAAAGCATAAAAAATATGCTAGACAAAAAAAAAATTGCTCAAAGAAGGTCTTTATGGAGAAAAATGGCACAAACTGCATGAAGGATCACTGCAGCTACAGCATGCTGCATTTTGAAAAGAAACTGCAAGTGACCCAAAAAAAGCACACCAAAAGTGAAAAAAGACCTAAAATGAAACACACCATAGATGCTGCTTATTTCTGTTTCCTCATGAACTTATTGCTAAAATCTGGCAGCTGCAGCGTCTGCAAAAAAAATGGCTTAAAGAGGTTGTCTCACTACAAAGATTAGCTTTCAAAATGTAAGGAACACTAAATGAAGACGTTTTCCAAATTTATTGCTTTGTTCATCTTTTTTTGTTCAGGAGCTACAAGTGATTTTATCACTTTCTGAAGGCTCTCAGGTTTCCCAAGTGACCGACCTGTGTACTCCTTCTCCCCTGCTGTTTGTTCTATCTGATAGCAAGGAGTGAGGTCATCACACATGTTTGGGCCAGCAGTGAATGCTTGTGTGTTATTGGATCTTTCAGACAAAAGACAGTAATTACTCTACTGTTTGCATTAGCTCAGAAGCTTCTCCCTGGACCTCAGAGAAGGTAATTTATCTAATCTAGACTAATAAACATAATAAACAGAGAAGTCTGAATACATGGAGCTCATATGCTAATTACAGACAGCTTGACCAGGAAGTGACAGAGCAAAGTAGCATTATTTCATTCATGCATCCTATGAAACTTTGAGATGAGACAACCCCTTTAAAAACTCACCTAGCGCATGCATTTTTGCCCCCAGCTTTAGCCGTGCTAGATCATTTAGTTTTGTAACATAACATATAGTTATGTTTTTAGGTATCTGCATCTATCATTGTATAAACACATTTGCAATATCCAGCTGTAATAGTAATTACTTGAGTAGTTTATAAGATCAGTTAGACTGTGCATTTAGGTTGTCTAGTGATGATTGTTTTGATAAAGAATATAGATGTTTGTGTTTAGGTTAAAACCTAATTATACTCTACATCTGAAAACTGGAATGAGACTGATTTTGAAGAGGACCTCTGACACCTCTGACATGTCTGTTTTAGTAAATCCTTTGAAAGGGTCATTTCTCTAATTGGGGATTGGCAATATGGTGTGTAAGGATTTGCAGAGCACCTTTTGCACCTCACTGGGCATTTACAAATAACAAAGGCATTATGGTAAGAGAACTGAATGCTCTTTATTGCCCAGTACTGGATGTAGCCATCCTCAATTCGTTTGTGACTCCCCAAGTCTTGGAAAGCAAAAATGATTCATGCCAAGTCAATATCGCTCATGTGCATACAGCTATTTCAGGGATTTGCCCCTCATCCGTGCAGAACAGAGTTTATTGGCTGAGTGAGAGGCAATGAGTGGCTCAGAAAGGGTAATATCTCTCATTAAAGAGGTTGTCTCACTACAAGGATTGCTTTTTATGTTAAAGATCTTGCAAAAACAAGCCACTGTTCAATATATGTCCATTAACCAATTCTAGATATACCCTCTTGTATGGGCTGCATCAGCTCCTCAGGTCGCTATAGCTACAGACCTGTTTGATCTCTCCTGGTTGGCTGTCAGCACTGCTGCTATCAGACCTTTGATCTCTCATAATGGCTGTACAGCACTGCTTGCTATAGCTACAGCCTGCTTCTACGCATCCTAGTAGAAGCTAGTAAACACACCACTGAATTCAAAATGAAACCAAGAAAACAGGACTGAGGTAGAATGAAACAATGTAGTGAGACAACCCCTTTAAGGAGAGGTACCATGTCAGTGTGTGAGGATTTGAAGATCGTTTTTTTGCACCTCACCGGGCATTTACATATAACAAAGTGATTATGGGAAAGAGCTGAACACTCTAGCGCCAAGTGAGGTGCAAAAGGCATTCTTCATGAGCTCTTGCACATGAGTGGCCCCCTCAATCTCTAGACTCCTCAGTAGCTGCTGTGGCTATTGTTATGTCCATAGATACAACTGCAATGACTTACATTGTTCCAGGTAGCCGAGATAGACATAACTGTTTGCCATGGTTATATTAAGGAGTGTTTGCTGTCCTGTAATGGGGGGTCTTTATGACTGGCACCTGTTGCTGCTCATTGTTTTGGATGCTATCTATCTATCTATCTATCCATCTATCTATCTATCCATCCATCTAATATCTATCTATCTATCTATCTATCTATCCATCTCATATCTATCTATCTAATATCTATCTATCTATCTATCCATGCCATATCTATCTCTATCTCACTATCTATCTCTCTCTATTATCTATCTATCTCATATCTACATATCTATCTTATTCTCATCATCTATATCTATCCATGCCATATCTATCTATATCTACCATCCATCATATCATCTATTATCTCATATCTATCCATCCATCTAATCTATCTATCTATCATCATCTATCATCATCTATCTATCTATCTATCTATCTATCTATCCATATATCTATCTATCTATCTATCTATCTATCTATCTATCTATCTATATCTATCTATCTATCTATCTATCCATCCACCCAGAGAGAGAGACCACCAGCTCTCTCCACCTTCTCATATCTTGGCCATTATACCTGCAGCGCTATTGGCTTGCACTAGACAAATTGAATAGACTGCATAAACTAATACACAGGTGCAAATACGCTGACCAGTGATGCCGATATAATTATCAGAGGTAAGCAGCTAATACCCCCAAAGTGTCTACAGATTACTAAAGTCTCTGCACCTTTAGAATTGCACACAGTTAGTGGTTGAAGGGGCCCCATGCTCCATTTCTGGGTAGGGGATATTTATACATTCACACTCTGAGACTAAGGTGGGAACCCATTTGGGTGGGATCATAAAATATTAAAAATAAATTGTATAAACCCAGCAGGAACATGCCTCAAATTCTGTGGATAATGAGCAGCCTCAGACGCGGCTTAGCAAATATTAGCCAGAGCTTTGAGGTCTATGAAGGCCAGAATTTGGAGCAGAGATTATTTGTGGACGCCCTATATATAGGTTGGTATTCTTCTCCTTGTAAACACCTTGTAACGTAACCTGATAGGACAGTTCGATGTTCTTCTACCAGGTTGGCCCCACACTTGTGTGTTTATTTGAAGGTTTGTCCTGCGGTGATGGGGTATGCAGGTTTATTCATAGATATAAACCAAGTTTGTAACATTTGCTGAACCTACAATTGACTGCTTGTAGGTGCCAACTATGGGTCCCTCCAGATTTTATCGTGTGTTATGTAAGACCTAGCACTTGTTATACAAGCTGTCTTATGGGGATACTGAAACAAAATAATACATAATAATACTGGTCCGTTATTATGTGCCCCATGTTATATCGGTATCCATCAATATATCCTATTTAAGGGGTTTGTAGGATTAGAAAAGTGGGTCTGTTTCCCAGAAATTACACCACTCTCATGCAGTGGTTGTGGCTGGCATTGCAGCTTGTTTCCATCTGAGTGAATGGGGCTGAGCTGCAATACTAGACACCGCCATGCTCACTAGGGGCGCTGTTGCTAATCAAAAAAATCCTATTTTCTAATCTTAAAGGGGTGTTATCGTTTGAGCTGCTCGTGCTGTTCAGCTAATTTTCTCAGATTGAGTTTGAAATCCAGGGGCGTGTCTCTCCTGTCAGCAGGCGTGTCTCTCCTCCCAGGAGGCGTGTCTGTCCTCACTGAAGAACTGTGACATCATCATTTTCTATAAAGCAGGGGATGCAGAAGGTTGTCTGGATATAACAGCTCTGTAGCCTCCTGCCTGCTTATGTCTGCAGCCTTGAGGCTCCAAACTCCAGCAAGCAACTGTGATATGTCTTAGCTGCTGGCTTTCAGTTGTGTGTAAACTGTTACTTCTAGTGGTGTTCATCCAAATTGTACTGACAACAGGCAGAGACCTTTACTCAACTACAAGGACAAATGTCAGCTTCAAGTAAAGATCTCTGCTTCCTGTCAGTGACCATGTGAGTGAAAACAATGGGGAGAGAAGCAAATCAGCTTTGAGAGAAGACACTGCTCAGCTTGTAACTAACTTGGGCTGATGGTGCAGATGTAGAGCAGTGCGCAATGATAGTGTTGTTTTTACAACAAAGGGGTTTGGAGTTCTAGTCCCTCACAGGGTATATTCCCCCCCCCCTAAATTTTACACATATGTAGAGAGACCTAAAATATATATGTTAATCTCTATAATGATATATATACACATACATAGCTCCCCTATATCATGTCTCATCCCCAGAGTATATGCATTGTATCACATATGTTGGAAGTGCTTGGTGTGACTGCAAGGATAGGACACTATATAGGGGAGCTTTGTGTGTGTATATGAATAAAATTATAGATGTCTACACATATATTTTCATATCTTTACATATGTGTACAAATTTTAAAGAAAAAAAAAAAAACTACTGATGGGGCTTGAACTCCCAACCTCTGTCTTGCAGGGCTAATCACCTATGCACTGTACTATACAAGAAGCTTATGCAAACACAGTGTTGAATCCTTATGTTATACACTACAGGTGATGACGTCATAAGGAGGCGGGGCTTGCATTCGATCTGAGGAACAGAACGCCTTCTTTTCCAAGTAGCAGCTTAAGGACTGGATCTGTGAGGAGGTGAAACAACCTCTTGGCAAAAGCCCCTTAAACAGCCAGTAATTGCCCAGAACATTGACCCTAAAGCTGGGAGATATCCATAGAGCCAGCAGACCTTGGTTTCACTATCGATTTTAACAGCTCAGAGGGGAGTAAACACAGAGTGTGCAGGCAGCCAATCACCGCACAGGGGGCGTGGCCGGGGCGTTTCCTGTCTAGGGGTGTATCCCAACAGGCTGAATGAAATGTCAGCCAGCCAATCACAGTGCAGGGGGCGTGTCTAGGGTGCGAGAATCAACCAGGGGGCGTTCTGACCAGCAACAGCAGAAATAGAAGACAGATTTACAGAGATGCTCATATCTGCTAAACCAAGTGACAGAGGTAATGCAACCCAATTACAAAAGTGCTTATTTTTACTGTCCCCATAATCTGAGACATGATCTTTGTAATGATAAAACTCCTTTAAAGGGGTTGTCTCATCTCAAAGTTTCATAGGATGCGTGAATGAAATAATGCTGCTTTGCTCTGTCACTTCCTGGGCAAGCTGTCTGTAATTAGCATATGAGTTCTGTGTATTCAGACTTCTGCTAATTAGCTAAATCTCATGGTGTCAGGACCAGGGAAGCTTCTGAGTAAAAATAAACAGCAATAATTAGTCTTTTGTCTGAAAGATCAGATAATAAACAAGCTCCTCAACAAAAAAATGAACAAAGCAATATATTTGGAAAACGTCTTCATTTAGTGTTCCCTTACATGTTGAAAGCTAATAGAACATTATCATAATACATATCAGTGTTATGTGTGAAATAACAATTCTGGAGCATCTTTCCTAAGATTTGTATCTTGTGTGGTTCCTCTATTATTCTATGTAGAAATTTATTACCAACCTGTCAGCTGGGTGTTACCAGTGTGTGTGGGTGGGGGGTTTGTCTCCGCACAGTCTGACATAGTCCAATCAGTGCTGGCAGTCGGTGTATGCAGGGATACGCCCCTCTGACAACTGGAATGATATACTGATGCCTCTACCCTGTGTCAGTCTCTGCACTGGCTGCCTATTCAGTACAGAATACAACATAAACTCATCCCTCCCACCCATAAAGCTCTCCACAACGCTGCACCCCCCTACATCTCCTCCCTCATCTCTGTCTACCACCCGACCTGCTCTCTCCACTCTGCTACTGATCTAAGACTACACACCTCCCATGCCCGTCTCCAAGATTTGGCACGTATTGCACCAGTTCTCTGGAACATGTTACCCCATGTGATCAGGCACACTCACAACTTTCACAGTCTTAAGTGCGCTCTGAAAACTCATTTTCTTAGACAAGCCTATCAAGATCCCTAATTGTTAACCCCCCAAATTCTGTCACACATTCATCACTTCCTACACTTTGGCACCCACAGGCACTTATCTGTATATAGATGTATGGTTGGGATGGCAGGTTCATCCACTTTTTATGTATACTACCCTATATTTAAGCAACATGGCTGGACCATTGTAAACCAAGCACTTGTAACCCTTTGTTTCACCCATACACCCTAATAGATTGTAAGCTCTTGCGAGCAGGGCCCTCACACCTCATGTCTAATTTGTCAGTAGCTTTTTTATAATGTAATGTCTGGTTTGTCTGTGCTTATACCCTCTACATTGTAAAGTGCTGCGGAATATGTTGGCGCTTTATAAATAAAGATTATTATTAATGATAACACCCAGCTGACAGAGTCAGTAATACATTTCTAGTAGAAGTAACAGAGGAACAACACAACACAGAGTTGTGAGAGAAGATGCTCCAGAACAGTGTTCCCCAACTCCAGTCCTCAGGGCCCACCACAGGTCATGTTTTCAGGATCTCCCACAGAATGCACTGACAATAATTATATCACCGGTGCAATGCTCAGGAAAGCCAGAAAACATGACCTGTTGGTGGGCCTTGAGGACTGGAGTTGGGGACCCCTGCTCCAAAATAGTTATAATCACAGGGTAAACAAGTATCAGCCTCTACTGGTCCGAGGGCCACACTGTCAGCTGGAACCATTGTATCATTAATGTCTAAACAAGACTGTACTTGGCAATCTCTGTCGCTCCCATAGACTTTGAACGGAGGAGCTATCAAACATGCGCACTGATGCTCCGTTCAAAGCCTGCGTAGGTGTGGTGATTGAGGACGGGAGTTGGGAGGTCAGAGGAGGTCCCAGCAACGGGACTCCCAGCAATCAGACATGTATTACCTATCCTGTGTACAACTGATAAATGTCTTTGGTGACACAATCTGTGCCATGACTAAGGGTGAAATGCCACCCGAAACGTGTCGGTAGTTCACAGGGGGTTACTTTGTGCGATACTATGGAGTGTGTATAACATGTTTTAATGGATCTGAAATTAAGTACTGGATTTTATTTCATCGGTGGGAACCGCTGTGCCAACTTTCCTTGCATTGGACACAATCTGTACAGAACGAGAAGCTATAGAAGCGGCCATATTGGTTGTTAGCTTTTCCTAATATAATACCTACAAAACATATGAGTAAAATGTTGTGCGGGAGGACACTGACTCTCATTAAGTGGTGTGTATGGAGGCTTATTTCCTAACAATGCCCCATGGGAAAAAAAGGTATGTAAAATAATTTTCTTCTTTCTGAAGGAGAGTTTTCTCATACAAGCCAAACCAGAGTCTTCTCCAAAAGTAAGAGATGTCTATCGGTATTGGGGCTCTTGTTCCCCTGGGCCCTGTTTGGGGCACATGTATCAAAAGGCCTGTAGGCCAAATCCGACCCACCACATCATTTTATATGACCCACATGAGGTAAGACGCAGCCAACAGAAGAGATGGACTAGGTCCAGAGCCGGTGGCGCCAACACAGGGAGCTGACGCTATTGTGGATCAGAGCTCTTGGGTGCACCTGCTCCCTGCTTTGTTCAGTAACTTGCAGGCAAATAACAGACACCCTAACCACCCACCAAGGTCCATCAATGGCCATTTGAGGGCAGCCATACTGGTGACTCTGGTTTGGCAAATAGAAAAAATTTTTCTTCCTTCTGGAGAAGAGCAAGGTCTTTATTATTACCCATGGTGCAATGCATGAAAATGAGTCTCAATGCACCATTGTGTCTAATTTGCATAATGAACATGTTAAAAACTCAAGAGAACTTCTCCACGCCATATAATGGAGAGGGAGGGATATCGTGTAATTTTTCTATATTTTAATTTTAGGAGGAATATTCCTTCATTTTTAGTTTTTATTACACTGTTAGCACAGAAAATAAATGTGCATCAGTTTTCGGATTCTCTTATTTGGATAATCAAAATAGTCCCCAAGCCATTTATAGACCATCGGTTTTGCAGAATGAATTGTGGGAAATTGAACAAGTAGTAGCAGTAGTGAAGCAACAAGTGGAGAGCCAGATTTTGGCCACCCCTGAGACATTTTGTATTTATGTCAACAGAGGCACTCTTGTGTGTCTTGTAACCATACAAATATACACGGGCTGCCCCTTTGGCAGAGGCCACTAGACACCAGTGCAAATAAAGCAGTGCTGACTGCACGGAGACAAATACTACACACCGTAAAGGCAGTTGGATACAATTTCGCATACGCTCAACAAGCTTTATTGCTCAATAAACTAAGCAATAATGGAAATGGTGAAATAAGCTAAAAACCGAGAGGGACAAAGCACTGGGAGAACTGTGCAAATTCTTATAAGATATATTGTAATTGGAGAAATATGTATATATTAAAGGGGTTGTCTCACTACGTGGATTCATCTCACCTCAGTCCTTTTTTCTTGGTTTCACTTTGAATTCAAGGGTATGTTTACTGGCTTCTACTAGGCTGCAGTAGAAGCCAGGTCTGTAGCTATAGCAACCAGTGCTGGCAGCCTATCAGGAGAGATCAAACAGGTCTGTAGCTATAGCGACCTGAGGAGCTGATGCAGCCCATACAAGAGGGGATATTTAGGAATAGGTAGGACACTGTTAATGGACACGTATTGCAAAGTAACTTGTTTTTGCAAGATCTTTAACATAGAAAGCAATTTAACAATGCTTCATAAAAATGTAGTTTATTACATAACCACAAGCAAATGGGTAAGGTTACTGTGGCCCCGTAGTTGCCACTCCAATAGAAGTTTGTTTCCTGCTGGCTTTTTTTTTACTTCAATCATACCTGATAATAGGAGGCTACTGTTGCTTATTAAAGAGATCCAGTTGAGTTATGGAGATTTATTATCAAGCAATGATTTATGGGAGGAAAAAGTATGCAAATTAGCTGTCCCCTAGAAGGAAGAAAACTATCTTGTAGTAGCCAAACAGATGAGAGAATTTCTCTTAGAAATTAATTACTAATCGGTCAGCTGGGTGTTACCAATTGGGGGGTGTCTCTTCCAGGTTCTTGCCCTCTCGAGTCGGCATATGTTATGTATTTTAGTCATTACATAGCACCGTTATATTCCATAGCACTGTATTCCATTGCATATGGCACAGAGATTGTCACTATCTACATTGACCCCTGTCCCTATTGGAGCTCACAATCTAAATTCCAGATTGTTCTATTAGTATGTTTTTGGAATGTGGAGAAAAGCAGGAGTACCAAGGGCGTAGCTATAGGGGGTACAAAGCCCTTCTGCCACATAAGGAGATACCAGCATTGTAAGTGGCACATGGTAGCTGGGGGACCCATTTCCCATTCTGCACTAGGGCCCAAAGGCTTCAAGTTATGGCTATGAGCAGTACCTAGAAGAAATATGGGGAGTACATACAAACTCCTTACCGATGTTAAAAATGGTGGGATTTGAATCCAGGACCCCTGTGCTGCACGGAAACAGTGCTAAAATCTGAGACACTAGCATACTAGTATTTTTTTAATGGAGTATGGCTTTAAAATAGGCATCCATACACCACTGGATCTCTCCAGTGAAAACCACTCTCTTCCCCCACCAAACTGTGCCTATAGCATTGCACTGCTCCATGGGAATAGAAGTATGCAGGTTGGCTCTTCTTTAAAGGGAAACAAATTATCTCATACAAACCAAGCAAGAGCCTCACCTAAAAGGAAGAGATGCCAATCTGCACACGGGGGTATTGGGATTCTTGCCCTGCTTGGCTATATCTAAGGCACAGGGGTCAAACCCAAGGCCCACCACGTGTCCCACAAGAGCTCAGACACAGTGAGCAGGGATTGGCTAGGTCAGGGCACAGATGGACCAGCTCTATACTTTCCCCAAAGGACACAGCCAGTGCTTGGCAGAGGTAGCGGTGCTAGCACAGGGAGCGGACACCATTTTGAATTTGGGGTTCTGGTGTGTACCTCAACACCACTCTGTTTAGGCATCATATCCACCCTCCAAGGCCTTTTGAGGGCAACAATAGTGCTGATACGGCCCTTGGAGAAAGTAAGTTTAACAACCCTGATCTAGGCAGTCTCTGTAGCCAATTAATACCCTGCTCCGCACTGATGAGGAGCAAGAGCCCCAAAATGGCTGTTAACAGATGGGCGTCTCAGCCTTTCGAAGGAGACTGGTTTGGCTTACGTGAAATATTTTTCTTTGGGAAAGGACAGTTGGTGCAAGAAAGTAATAGAAATACTGGAACAAACATCAGATAATCTCTGTATAGACTGTCCATAGATAAATATATTCTCATAATTGACCATAAATGAACATATTTTAAAAATTTTGAATATCATATTCTGCACAGATCTAGGTTGTGTGATGTTACCTGATGGCAGTGGATTGTAAGCCCTTGTGAGCTGGCTGCCCTCTCCTTCTTTATTAGTCTGTTATTCATTAAGCTGCTGTTTAATTGTTTTTGGTTTTTTTTTGTCATCTCATGCTATGTGGCTAAAAAAGGACCTGTGACCATTACTTACCTGTATCCCATGAAATAACAATTCTGAAGCATCTTTCCTTAGATCTCTAATATGCGTGGCTCCTGTTATATCTCTTAGAAATCCATAACTAATCTGTCAGCTGGGTGTTACCAATTGGGGGTGTGTCTATGCACAGTTTGATATTGTCCAATAATGTTTACATCCATATTGTAATGTGGCCGACAAATATCTACTTATGCTGTAACTCCATCTTTTTGTGTCTCTGCTTTAATACCGTGGTAGTTGACATTGCAAACCTAATCTGTAGATAATCTCCATTTAGAAGCATTGCCTCAAGGGTAGATTATGGTGCTGTACAGAGGCCATATTGGTATTCTACATTAGACCTCAGCACAAGTAATTTTTGAGTAACATAATCCTTTTTTCCTTCTGTTTTAGGAAGAAGCCCGGTATGTTTCTAGCCCCTTAGCAATGCTAACTGCTGCTTGCAACAAGTTTGGAGGCTCAAGTCCTATAAGAGATCCTGCATCATCATCGAAAGGTGGAGGAAAGAAGACCTACAGTCCAAGCAATGACTTCAGTGCCACAAAACTGATGGGAGACGGCTATTCCTCTACATATTTGGGAGGAAGTAATTTAATGACCCCGTGTGGGACAACACCTGCTCCAGCAAGTTATGCAAGTGATTACGGATCCTTTTCCCATTCATTTTCCACTTCCTCAGGATGCCAAGAGCCCAAAAGTCTATCGACAGCTGATTGTGTTACAGGCGTGTACACATCTCTAGATGTCGGACATCCTTATAGTTCTTGGTATAAAACTGGAATTCATCACCCATCGATCTCCGGTTCACCCCCTGGCACGGGAGGCTCCTGGTGGGATATGCATCCAAACAGTAACTGGCTGGGCAACCAATCACAAACGGAAGGGCTGACGGCATCTGTACCAACTGTGAACAATACAGGCATGAGTAACCAATACAGCTCCGAATATACCACTCTGACACCTGCCACCTATTCTCCTGTAGGATTTCCATCAATATCACCTTCATCAAGTCCTTCTCCATCTGCTCATCTCATCTCCTCTTCTCAACACTACTTTGGTCCTGACATGTACAAGCCAAAACTTCATACAGCGAGACCCTTGAATGAGGCACAAGGGCAAATAAAGCCCCAAAGAGCATCATCCTATGGGAACACTGGACGTCCATCATGACACTGCCCAAATTGCCAGGAGCTTGAAAGGTTAGGAGCTTCTGCAGCCAGCCTGAAGAGGAAGCCTGTGCACAGCTGCCATATTCCAGGCTGTGGTAAGGTGTACGGTAAAGCATCACATCTCAAGGCTCATCTTCGATGGCATACGGGAGAAAGGCCCTTCGTCTGCAACTGGCTGTTCTGTGGCAAGCGATTCACACGCAGCGATGAGCTTGAGCGCCATGTACGCACCCCCACTCGTGAGAAGAAATTTACATGCCCTCTTTGTGCTAAAAGATTCACACGTAGTGACCATCTGAGCAAGCACCAGCGCAGCCATGTTGAGCAGAACACTACAAAGGAAGGTAGCATTCAAGGAGATAATGGAGGAGCGGCCGTAGAGGCTCCGGGAGAGGAAGGATCGGCGGCAACTGAAGCATCCCCTGTCGGCAGTCAAGATAGGACATCTAGTAGTCCAGGCCAAGGTGGACTGCTAGAAATATGAAGAGAATAACTAAAGTAGCTGTCTGGTGCTTAAAAAAAACTCCCAAGACCTGCTGTTGCAGTCCAGTGCAATCTGCTCTACCATGGTGAAGAGCAATTAAAAACTGCAAAAGGACCCAGCAACCTGTCGCTGAGTACATCCTATGGCAGAGATGCCAAGTGACCAGTTACTTGTTTTATGGTGTGTTCCAAGCAAGGTTATGTAGTAGACTAAAGTGAAGGAACTCTGAGTTGCCGGTGTAACATAAAAGTGGATCGTCTTAAGTTAGAGCTCTCCATGTCTTAGATATCTGTAGTGTTATATTTCCCTTCTCTCTGGCCTTACATTACTCTTCAGATGAAAATTTGAAGCAGCGAACTTCAGGTTATTGTCTACCTCCTGGTGATCATGAAGGTTTCTATGCAGATCCACTACTTTTCTTGGTGCCATTTGATCCATGTTGCACTACTGGACATTGATCCAAGGTCTACCAGACATACATAGTGGATACAGACAAAGATGTCCCAGCATGTTACTCGAAAACCTCAGTGATGTGTAGTTCATGAAGTTCAGATGCTA
Source organism: Phyllomedusa bahiana (assembly GCA_025379985.1). Classification (NCBI taxonomy): domain Eukaryota; kingdom Metazoa; phylum Chordata; class Amphibia; order Anura; family Hylidae; genus Phyllomedusa; species Phyllomedusa bahiana. The sequence goes on from JAODAL010020033.1 coordinate 45,317, forward strand.
TGAGGCTTTGGACAGTATAAGTGCCTGAGTCTTGTCTCTGGTTGCTGTTGAGTTGGAGGTCTTCAATGTCATATATTTGCAAATGCATACTGGATCCCTCAGAAAGGTCATCAGAATTTTATTTTTAATAACATCCCATGGTCTGGGGAGGAGTATGACCCATGGCTCTCTGTTGGGTCCACCACTGCCCACTCAGGCAAAACGCTGTGTACCAGTTTTGCTTTAGAATTTCTAGATACCAAATGGAACTGTAGTTCCACAACTGTTAAAAGGGTTTTTGCAGCTCCCCGGCTCCTTACTTTAGGTCTCTGCCTGTATACCAGTTCTAGTGGGTGAGTCATCAACTAGGGTTTAAACCTGTGGCGCTCTGATTGCACCATCATGCTGCTGCCTTGATCGTGCGTGGTCCCGATGCTGCAGTGGAAACAAGTGATGGCAGCACTGGGACGCTAGCAAGGAAAGTTTGGTGGCTGCATATCAACTACATAGGACTACACTAGGGCTGATGCATGAGCCCTAGAGTCGACCTTTGATGATCAAGGGATGGGCTGCTGCAATGACTAGGCAGGGAGCTAATTTTATTTGTATAGAATTCTCCTGGGCACACAGCAAAGCCCTGGAGCACTCTATGTAAGGGGTGGGAGAAACCGCAACATGGACAGCAGTATGGCAACTTAGTATTGGCAGCAGAGCAGTAAGGAGGATGCTGAGAAATGCTTTGAGGCAACTGTGCATGTATCTAAAATCACCATGGACAGGTCGGCAGGAATCTTACATGCTTGGAAATGCGCGTCCATGGGAACGTAGCCATGGGCCACATCAAAGACATATAGCAAGGCCAGTCACTATTGCTAGGATGGTGGTTGGTAACCTAGCCAATGAGCAGCCTTAAACTCACAAACCAATTATTTTGGATGGAAATACCCCTTTAAGTCTTTTACAAGTAAGTGCAGACAGGGGCAGCCTCATCCAGGGGCATACCTAGAATTCACAGCAAAATGTTATGGGCCACAACAATCACATGATAATAAACTGAAACGTGGGCTAAGTTATGGTAATTAAATGTATGGATAACAGCGCCATATATCAGAGGAGTTGTTCCCTATGGATCGCACAATGCTTCTCCTGTCCTACAGATTTCAGGGACCATAACTGGTCACTACAAGGGCAGCTGTCATGCATATAGTATACTGTGCATGCATATGTCTATTTGTTACTATAGGCAGTGCTACTATCCAAATGCAATAATATTATCTCTAGTCATTCGCTGTCAGTTGGTGCTACTTCATGAATTCGGTCACTGGCAACACTGGTTTCACAATAAGTTTTAGTTGCTGGTATTGATGTCATGAATTACTGTAGCTATGGTTATTGTTGCCCCAATCTTTACCATCGTTTCAACTCGTGAAAAATTTCAGATTCGGGACATTACAAACCTGAATTTTTTCCACTCTGACCGTAACCCAAACCTTGTCGTAATCCTGACTATAACCATAGCGTCACAAGGCCAATAATAATGCATACAATAGATAAGACCACGGACACAAATATGGGTGGAAATAGATCAGAATGTTTTCTTAAGAATAACCTAAAACTGGACAGCATTGAGTAAAAATTAATTGGATAAGCAATAAAAAATATAATCTTGCTTAAAATACTGACCAGTCCAATTAACGGAAGCACGGTGACCATGCCCTTTCTGATAAAACCTTGTGACGATGAATAACAGTCATCACTGGGAGGACGGGTGGGCCACTGGTACCGGTATTCAACTTCTCCGTAACCACCGCCAGACCTTTCCTTATATAGTGAATCTTTCCTGCTGCCCATTCACCAATGGCCTTTGCAGCTCAGATCTGCTGTCAAGAGACGCCAGGTACCTCCAAAAGTCATATAACCAGATACAGGCACCGGTCTGTAGCTGACACGCCAAAAGAAAAGGTGCAAGCAAAACCCTAAAACATAAAACGCAACACAAGGGAGATGAGGCGGAGAGAGAAGCATAGAATCAAACAGCCATAACTTCACACACATATGTCCTGTGACACCATCATGTCCCCATATAATGTTAGGGGGGCCTCCTAACATTACCCTAAACCTAAATTGGGGTTAGAGTTTTTCTTACTGGGTTTGAATGGGTTACCCTACCTGTCTGGAAGTGATGTCAGAGCGACCATGGATGGAATGTGCTGGGGAATGAGTAAATTGACCCATTTAATCCCTGTTAAAAAGTAAACCCTAATCCCAATTTAGGGCGACATTTCCCAACACGCCAGCGCCAGTTTTTTGGTCTGTATTGCACTAAAACCGTCTTTGACGCCATATTTTGGATGTAAATGAACTGTCGTACACCAAAACTAGGCGCATTATATGCTGGGACCGACACATTGTAATGCGCCTAAAAATGATATGCTGTGCGCCTCCATAACGAAATGCACCTATTGAGGCGCATAGCACATCATTACAAGTGTATATGTTTTAGGTACATTACAAATATGTGTTAGGCACATTTCATATACTTGTAATGATAAGCTATGTACCTCCGTGCGCAATGTGCCTATAGGGGTATTACATACGCTTCTAATGATATGCTATGTGCCGCGATTTGTGCTAATCACGGCACATAGCATATCATTAGAAGCGTATGTAATGCCCCTATCGAGGCACATCGCGCACAGAGGCGCATAGCTTATCATTACAAATATATAAAATTCACCTAACACATACTTGTAAAATGTAAAATGCGCCTAACACATATACACTTGTAATCATGGGCGTAGCTATAGGGGGTGCAGCGGTAGCAGTCGCTACCGGGCCTGCAGACTGAGGGGGCCCAAAAACCCTCCTGCCACATTAGAAGACACCAGTATTGCAAATCGTAATTGGGCTGTGCACATCTAAAATATACTTTGAAAACGTAAGCATAGGTGCACACTGAAAAGGTAATAGCATACATCTAATACAAATAACAGTGGCACACTAAAGACTAAGTAAAACCTCAAGGTATATAGGTTTTACTTAGTCTTTAGTGTGCCACTGTTATTTGTATTAGATGTTTACCAGTATTGCAAATGGCGCATGGTAACTGGGGGGCCCTATTTCGCTTTTTACACTAGGGCCTAAGAGCTTGAAGTTAAACCTCTGCTTGTAATGATGTGCTATGCTCCTCTATAGGCGCATTTCATTATGGAGAAGCACAGCGCATCATTTTTAGGCTCATTATGTTTACTATGCAAGATATACCTGACACCAGATTTTTGATAGGGGTGGACTTTCTGGCGCTCTTTACATATATTTAATGCGTCTAAAAACTGACATAGCATCGGCAATTTTCGGACAGTTCGCCCTTAGTGTTATGGTTATAGTCTGATTTTATTTTCCTTTTTTGCTTTCTTTTTTTTGTGACTATGGTCAAAAACCAGTTTGAGTCTACTCGAATCTTAGCACTCAGATTTAGGTCAAATTTAACTTTGAAGAGCAATACTGGCTGTGATTATTTGGGAAAGAGCCTGTATTTGAGCACTAGCGAGTCTCCATTCTGTGATTGGCGGGGGTCCCAGCTCCAGACCTCCACAGATGTGCTATTCTGTCATGAATGTATGTATATAAATATACATAGACCTCAACCTACAAACCTTGGTGATCTAAAATAGCTTCATCCATTAAACCTACCTAGTTCATTATATCAATAGGTGCTCATCTGTCATTATATGGGATACTTCCTCTCCCATAGGCACCAATGGGTAAAGTGCACCTGATGGGACAACTATTGCCTTCCCAGTGCTTATTGCTACATTCAGATTCGTTTCAAGTGGTAGTTCAAGCCAAGTTCCCCTGCAGAAATTGTATTGAGACTATGGGTATGTTCATACGGTATATTTGTGGGCCATATTTCGGGCCGTAATCGCGCTGCAATACACCTGAAGTGCAGCCCGCAACTACGGTAATTCATAGCTTTCATTAAGAACTACCAAATTGCCACCTAATTATCCGAAAAAACCCTTGCCCTAGTATGACAGCATTTACATGTTTCTATTCGATATCTATGATTTATGTTGAAAAATTGTCTAGGATTAGAAAAACATGGCTGCTATCCTCCAAAAACAGCGCCATACTTGTCCACTTGCTCAGTGGGGCATAGCAGCCCGGCTCTATTTAGATCTGCAGTACCAAATGCAACCTATGGGCAGGTGTGGCGCTGTTTTTGGAGGAAAGTGGCTAGATTTTTGGACAACCACTTTATTTTTACTTTATGAACTCACTTCTAGACAGTGTTGCCTTGGGAAATAAATGCAATATATTGTATGAGTATATTGTATTAGTAATGACTTAATTTAATGTTAATATAATTTTTTTAAGTTAATTGTAAATATGTTATTTTAGATCCTGTGCATTTTGTATTCCATTGAGCCTATCATGTCTGAAGTGCCTGACGATGATCATACCGTGAAGCTAAATAAAGTCATTCACATGTGAATGGTGGTGCTCCCTGCAGCCATCACCATTTGATTCCTATTCTATGGAAATGCACTTTGTGAGATCTTTTAAGTTTGCACTCAGTATGTTTGGCCAGAGTTGCCTTCAATGTACATTGTAGACATTTTTGGGGTAATTGCCTTCATTATAACTATATTACTCACATATCCAAAGCCAAAAGGACCATCGACACTCTGTAGTATGTATGCATTAAGATATATTTGCAATTGTGTAGTCCAGTTGGATTTTCTTTTTGAATGAACTCAAATGGCTTCGGAATTTTATTTATTTGATTATTTTTTATTTTTTTGCGCTTCAATAAAATGAAAAAATGAAATAAAATTGTGATCTTGTATGTCTTCCACAAAAATAAAGTGGGAATGGTGTCCCCCCCACCACCTTCCCAACACACACATTTGACACTGTAGGACAATGAACTCCTTATTATAAACCTCTACCTCCATTTCTTATTCTAAAAAATATTATTTATGTATAGTTCAAAGGACCCGTGGCTGTTCCTGACAGCTCAGTGTTATGTTCTCCATACAAGTAGGATTCTGGAGCATCTTTTCTTAGCACTCTATCATGTGGCTCTTCTGTTATTCCTCCTAGAAATTAATCAGTGAATCTGTCAGATTGCTGTTACCAATTATGGATGTGTCCCAGCACACATTTACCCTGTCAGCACTGATTGGACAGTGTCAGACTGTGCAGGGACACGCCCCCAAATGGTGACACCCAGCTGACAGATTGGTAATAAACTTCTAGGATGAATCATAAAGGAAAAACATAACATAGAGATCTAAGGAAATATGCTCCAGAATTTGTACTTAATGGGGAATACAGTTATTTACCAAAATGGAAATGTCAGAACAGCCACCGATTCTCTAAAAGGGGTCAAAAAAAGATCTAGTGATAACTATTTTTTCACCAGCTCTTTGGTGTTGTAGAAGTGTAATATAATCCCTGGGTAACTACATCAAATATCAGTAATACAGATTTTTGTCATTCAATAAAGTCTCAAGTAAAGACCATCTATCAATATGTCCTGGTCGCGTGCATGGATGTCGTGATTTTGGAGGACTTCTTATGCCAAAATCAGAATTTTGTTGGGTGCCATTTCCAGTTAATAGAGATTAAAAGGTTTTACTCAATACAAAGATTATCTTTCAACATGAAGGGAAAGGTAATTGAAGACTTTATCTAAATACATTTTTCAATAGATTTTACTTTAGTCATGAGATAAGAGATATTTTATGTGGTCTGAGTGCACACCATTTTCTATGGTTACGTGGATGCCTGACCATATCTGATTAGCTGAGAGAGCAGGGAGGGACAGCTCCATGGACAGAGCTCAGTCCAGAGCAAAATAATTATCTCTAACAAGATTACAAATAAGCCATTGTTTTCAGTTCTCACAGGACATGTACTTTGGGCTTGCTAAAGAAATAACATCTCCAGCACTTGACAGTGTAACCGCTCAGCTAGCTATGGAGAAGCTGAATATGCTAATCACTGCTATAGAACCATCCACAGCCTGAGGAGAGTTTGTGTTAAACTGCTTATAACTTAGTGAAATTGCATGGTGATAAAACCCCTTTAAATGGGTTATCCAGTTTTGCAGTCTCTTCACATCTAATGTCCACCTTCCTCAGTCCACTATTTGACTGGTTAACATGTTATTAAAGCTTGTCTTACACATATGATAGCAGATTGCTGAACACTAGTAAATATTCACACTCTGCTAAGCCATATGGAGAAGTCCAGGGGACTGTAGTCAAGAGAGATGTAGGTGCCCATCTATCAGACATTTATGGCATATCCTATTGAATAACTGAGGATACCCCTTAAAGTAAAATAAGTCTGCAAAATAAGAGAATCCTTGGAGTTCATGTGGATGAACATTTTGGACTTTTCCTTCTTGACCTACATAGAAATGGAAACTGGCAGTGTGTTTGAAAGGCGGTGGTCATGTTTGCTCATTCCCCAGATACCACGGGATGTGCCAGTAAGAAGAAGTACAACATGTTTCCAGCTTGCTCCAACAAAACTTTTTGTCACCTCTTCAGTTGCAAAACCAGTTACCCAACTTCCAGAAGTGGAAGCTGCCGTTCAGGCTTACACCCCCTATTCAACAATACAGAGTAGTGCTGTGCTTTGGGTTCCAGTTCGGCCCAAAGTGAGACAAATTTTGCAGAAATAGCATCATCGCTGGTAACTAATCATTGGTCAGCTGATCAGACCAGCAAAATGACGTGTATTATTCATCAAATGTTAGCAGGACTGTGGGTCCGTATAGGAATTCTGCCCTCATCTGCTAAATCATACACCTCGTTTTTCCAGTCTGACTGGCTAGCCGAAAATTAGTTTCTGTGGATGATGACAAAATTCTGGCAAAATTCATCTCAAACCGAACCTGAATCCACAATGGAAGAACAATACAGATTATTAGGAAATGACCCTAAAAACTCAATTGGGGGGTTTTATTCCCCTAAAATAACTTATTTTTGTATAATTCTGTGTAGGAAAAAATGTCTACGGCGTGGACACAGGGGTGTAGCTATCAGCCAATGGTAGAGTATGCGTCCTAGGTGATAGCTTAGGGTTGTTAGCTACTAGTAACAACAGAAGTTAAAGTAGCCGACTCACGCTGGGTTGTGGAGGACAGCAGGGCAGTGAAAGGACAGATAAAACTCATGTTTGAGCTGCTAAACATCAGCATACAGGTATTGATATGTGTACTTTGCCCAAAGTCTAACTTTGTTCCTACTTTATCGATAGAAAAAAATCTTCTCATTATTTTGTAAACACCACATATTATGTATCTGGCATTAACACCTGAGTTACAGTCTGTATATTAGATCAGGGCTGCAGTAACTATTTTGCAGGCTTCAGAGCGGATGTTCTTCCAGCATTCCTTGGTGTCTTGGAGATATAGCTGCTGATTAGCCTTCTAGAATGTGTGGTCTTTATTCACGGTATTGTATAGTAGTCTTATATAGCAGATGCTACCTGTCCCACTACATCAGGGGTGCACAGCATGTTTCCCGCTATGGTGAACTGCATGGCCCCAGCCATCAGGACACATGGTTAGCAGCAGATGTAAAGTGGCGTGACGGCAGCTCCGTTCTCCATTCCCTGTACTGATAGACATCAGAGAGAATAAACTTATTGTGTGACTCCTAGTCTACACCATGGCTGGAATTCCCTTTGGGGTTTTTTGACACTCTGTGTCATGGATTGCTCTCCTATGGTTCTGCACTAGATATAACACAGTGCATTCATTTTTTCCCAGATTGCTCATCTTCAGGGTTATTTCCATCAAACACATACATGGCATACCAACAGGTTATACTGTAGATTTCTGACAGGTTTGGCACTTCAAGGCTGAGGGGATGAGCTGGTTAGCATGCCTACAGCTTTATTGTAGAGTATAGGAGATGTGAAAAGCTCTGAAACTCCAATAACGTATAATGGAGTGCGTGTTGTGTGATGTGTAAAAAATTTTAAAAACCCTACTTGGAAAACTCAGATTGAAACCCCAAAAAAATTGGGGGTTTTATTCCCTTAAAATTTTTTTAAACTGTGTGGGAAAAATTTCCCCGGGCCCGGGGGGGTTACTATAGAATTAGGTTCTCATTTGGCTTGGGGTTGGTTTAAAAACAAAAATTAAAGTGCCATCACCGGGGTTTTTAACGCCGGAAAGGAAAAAAACATTTAATTTAAAAAAATTTTAAAAATTTTTTTTTCTTCCCAAATTTTTTTTTCCCCACTTTTTTTTTAAAAAATTTCCTTTTTTTTTAAAAACCCACTATTTTTATTTTTAACACCTAGTTACTCTGTTTTGTCTGCTCAGAAATTTTTTTTTTGGGTTGGGGGGGTTTTTTCCGCCCGGGGTTTTTCTTTAATTACCTATTTTTTTTTTTAAAAATAAACTTTTTTATTTTATTCGATCAATGTCCCCCTTAATGGGGGGCCACAGTTTCCCTTTAATTTTTCCCCCTCGGAAAAAAATTTTTTTAAAACTAAACCTTTCCTTTCCTTCCCGTATGAAAAAAAAAAAATTTTGTGTACTCCTAGTTAAATGGTAACCGGGGGGTTTTTTGAAACCGGCATTTTGCCCCTAGGGTTCGCATAGAATAAACACATTTTTTTCATTTTTCCGATTTTTTCCCCAAAAAATTATAAACCCACTCCCTGGCTAAAAAATTTTTAAAAACCCCTTTTCCCTCAACTGGGGGGTGAGTGGTACCCATTCAAACCTTTATTTAAAAAATTTAAAACTTGAAATAATCTTTTAAATAAAATTTTTTTTTTTGAACAAAACCCCCCCTGGGAGAAAAATAAATTTTTGGGAAAAACCCCATCTTTTTTTCAAAATGGGTGTGAAAATTTTTCTTTTTAAAAGAAAAACGTCGGGGATACAAATGTTTTCCCCAAAAAATAAAAATTTCCCAATTTAAAATAAAAAAAAACCTGTCCCAAAATTTAAAAAGGAAAAAAAAATTTCCCGCCCAAAAACAACCAATATTAAGCCTTTTGTTATATCCAAGTTGTAAGTTTCAAGTCCCCAACCCCTTCCCCAACCCCAAAGGTCCAAGCTCCTTCCCCAGACCTAAGAAAACTAAGACTTTGAGAAAGAAACAGTTATGAATGGGGGAGAAAACCCTTTAAACAACGGACCACAATCCATATTGAAACATAGGTGGAGAAAAAGTAGTTGGCGAAGGAATGCCAACAGAAAAAGGGTTAGCTTCAGCTCAATCGATTCCCATACTGGGGGTAATAACAGTGAGAAAGACTTGAGGAAAATCTACGCTTCCACCAGTGTGCTCCACAAAATCTGCCCCTTTACAAACAACCGAAAAAACCAAAAGTAACAAACCAGAAAAAACGTACTAGGAGGGGGGGCAAAGATATAAAAGACAAAGAGAAAAGAAAAAAAGAAAAACAAGTAGCCATTCCTTCGGATTAAACCCAAATTTGATGTACAAAATTTTCCCCAGCGAATTTTTTTCCCAGGAAAACATCCAATTATTCAGGGGGACTAAATTTTTGGTTTGGGAAGAAAATTTTGCCCTGTTTTTACCTTGAAGGACAAAAAATGTTTATACGCCTACTCACTTTACGGCGACATTTTTGGGGCGGTTCAACATCTAATGAGGAACAACATCAGTCTCCATGTGTCAATAAATACAGCTTTTGCATTTAGGAAAACGTTGCTTTGTTAACCTTGGGGTTTTGGCTTTGGTCTGAGGGTATCGAAAAAATCGATGAGTCCAGTCAAAATTTAAACGTTTTTCAAGGAATTTTTCCTTTACAGCTTAGGACATGTGCTATGGATGTTTCCAAATTTGCATAGAAAGTGACCTTGGGACCCGGGCCCCCAAATTCCGCCCCCCCCGTGCCCCAGCCACCTGAATTTAATTCTTCTCAAAAAAGGCTTTGCATGAATTACAAAATAATTTTTAATATTATCATCAGGATGGGGGAAAATTAAGGGGGTCCGGTAGTTTCAGGGACCGCATAAAATACGATTTTCTATGCCCACTTATGCTGCAAGCATTTACATATTAAAAAATTTGGATAGAGTCCTACCAAAATTCCAGACAAAATTTAAAAAATTTCTTTTTTGGGGGTTTTGGGGTTCATTGGGTGCATTAAACAGAGGCAGTTGGGTTCTGGTGGTGGAACATCCCATATCCCCACATTTACGGTTACCTAAAATTCTTTAAGTGCAAAAATTTTCCCCCATGCCCCCAATCGTCTCTGGAATTGGGTCTTTGTTGGAACGTACATCAAAAGGGTTTGGGATCCTTTTTGCAGCCTTTATAAAAAGGGTCCCGGCTACTTAAGGGATCCCAAATGAGTCCTTGTAAATTTACAACAAAAAATGGTCTAATGGTTGTGTGGGTTACTTGCGACATTGGTGCTGTACACCAGCATAACGCAAAGGTCCCTTGTGCCTCAAGTCATTTAAAAACCCCATAGCGCATATAATAAAGAACTTATATTATTTATACTTTTGGTAACGGAGTTTTTATGTTTTTAAACTATTTCTTTTTAAAACATGTATTTCCCCAACCCCAGGGGGTATCAATGGGTGAAAGGATTCTCCTTCTCTTGCCAACCTTACATTTCTTGGGGGGGAGTAAAATATGTTTTTTCAGAAATCAATTTTTGTTCATGATGGGGAAATGGTATGGCAGGTCATGTTGCCCTCCTCCTTATCTGGGGGGGGCGGTCCTGCCGTCACAGTTTTATCTATTATCCAAAAATAATCTTTAACCCGATTCACCTACGTAAAAAATGTCACTAAAACATTCTTAATTTGATTACAGGAGTAAGGCAAAACCATTCAAACCCAAAACACATGAAAACTCGAGGGGAAAAACAAATCTTGCATTTTAAGATTTTCCAACAAAAATACAAAAACGGCTACCCCAGTAGGTGAATACATCGAGCCAAGCGGAATTGTACCCTTTCCCCTCTAGCTTTTTAGAGAGAAAAATATTATCAACCAAGACTTAAATTAAGGGGCTACCCGTGGAACTAAAAAAGGGCTTCTAGGATTGTGGAGAACGAATAGGGGGGCTTACTGACAACCCAAAAAAAAAAAAATAAAAAGTCAAAGGAGGCAATTTGGTAGGGTAAAATTTGGGGCTAGTATAGATATGTCACTTTTTTCAAAAATTAGAAAATCTTTTTAAAATATTTACCCATTTTACAGGAGGGTGAAATCTTGATTCCTTCCTACACAATGGTTGTCAAATAGTGGAGAAAAACCAAAAACCCTTGGTGATTTTTTTTCACCCAACCCTTTTTTTACCCTTTCCCCCACAAACCCCTGGTTCGTTTTAAAAATTTTTTTAAGTGGGATCGCATCCCTTTCAAAACATGCAACTTTGTGGTTTTATCAAAATTTTTTACATTCTGACTTTTCATTCTTAAATTTGATCAGAAATCTATGAATTGCAACTCTCATCATGTAGTATATGTATCATTTGCACCCCTTTTCAATTCATCTATGTGGGTAGTACCCTCAGGGGACTAAAAAAAGTTTTTGGAAATCTTGGTGACTATTTAAAAGTTAAAAAAAAACAAAAAAATCCAAAGTAGCGCAAACTTATAATAAAATGAAAACCAAAACCCAGGGTCTCAGGGTTATACTATAGAAAAAAGTCCCCAAACCCATAGAGGTGGGGACTGGGAGTATTTACTGCGGACAGGGAGGCGTTTGGATCCCAGTCCTTGCGTATCTTTCCAAAAAGGGTTAAACTGCGCAGAACTTATGTTTCATTTATAGTTGTTGTGTTTCTCCATAAGTATTTATTTTTTGCAGATATGCCCTTTTTCCCTTCTTTTTATTTTAGTGTTTTTTTTTTTTATTCTCCATTTCTACCTTTTAGATGCTTGTCTACATTGTGGGGCCAGCTTCCATGGGGCAACGCGTCGCCCTTTCCCCCCCGAAAATTTTTCAATTTTTTTGTCCCGGGTCTTACACACGAGTTCCTGTGTGTGCGTTTGCACCCTGGCTCCCGTGTGTGTTATTATGCCAGGTTGGGAAGGGTTTTATCGCATGTGTGGCGCTCTTCCCTGGCAACACAGTCCGTGTGTTTCCCGGGTTTCACCCCTTCCGGTAATTGGAAGCAAGGCCTCTTGGAAATTCCGGTATTTGGTTTCCGGGGTTTTGGGGGAACGAGCGGATGTCTTGGTTGCCGGATTCACTTGCAAAACATGCTATTCCAGGTGCGTATAGTTAGTTTAATTATTTTAAAATGTGTTTAATGCACTTAAAAGGGTGGTTGATCTCAATCTTGTAAACTATGATAAGGGCTGATCAAGCCCGAAACGGTCAGCTCATCACCCCTTGTTGTTGTGTTGCGCACGTTGTTTTCCATGTGGCTCTACTGTGGCTGTTTTTAAAGAATCTACAATAAATCGTCTTGGATTTTATCTATATCCTTACCGGTGCCAATCCATTTTCTTTGTTGGTCTACAAGTATTTGGCGTGTCATGGACGCGGATTGAGGCACGGTGATGCCACGAGTCTAGCAGACTTAATATGCCAAGGTGAGCTGCCTTTTTCGTTTACTTCTACATAAGAATCGTAACCAAGCTCCTGTCACAGACCATCAGATCGTAACCAAGCTCTTGTCCCAGACCATCAGAATAGTAAATAAGCTTCTGTCCCAGACCATCAGAATCGTAACCAATTTCCTGCTCCAGACCATAAGAATCGTAACCAAGCTCCTGTCCCAGACCATCAGAATCGTAACCAAGTTCCTGACCCAGACCATGAGAATTGTAACCAAGTTCCTGTCCCAGACCATAAGAATCGTAACCAAGTTCCTGACCCAGACCATCAGAATCGTAACCAAGCTCCTGTCCCAGACCATGAGAATCATAACCAAGCTCCTGTCCCAGACCATGAGAATTGTAAAACCCAAATCCTGTCCCGGGGCCCCCAGATCGTAACAAGGGGTCCCTTTCCCGACCAGAATCGAAACCCTCTTTCCAGCCATGAATCTAACCAACTCCCGTCCGACCTCAGACCCGTAACCAAGCTCCTGTCGGCCCTAGAAAACGTAAAAAGCTCCTGTCCAAAACCATAGAATCGAACCCGTTTCCTTCCCAGACCTAAAAATGAAAACCCAAATTTCTGCCCCCAAACCCTAGAATCAACCAAGCTCCCTTCCCGACCATCAGAATCCTAAAAAGTCCCTTTGAGACCATCAGAAACTAACCCAAACCCTGTCAGGCCATCAGAAACTAACCAGCTCCCCCCAGGCCATGAATCTAACCCAACTCCGTAAAGGCCCTCAGAATCGTAACCCAAATCCTGTCCCAAAACCCTCAGAATCTAAAGCTCCCCGTTCAGGGGCCCTCAATTTTTAAAACCCAAACTCCTTCCCCCCCAAATGTAACGGGGGCCCGTCAGACCTTTAGAATGAACCAGCTCTTTCCCAGACCCTCAGTGTAACCAAGCCTCCCCTGTCCCAGGACCTCAGAATCATTAACCAGCTCCCGTCCCAAGCCCTCAAATGTAACCCGCATGTCCCGACCATCAGAAACTAACCAAGCCCTGTCCCAGACCTCAGAACGGAAACAAGTCCTGCCCAGACATAGAATTTGAAAAAGCTCCCGTTCCAGACCTTTGAATGTAACAGCCCTGTCCAACCACGAATGTAAACCAAGTCCTGCCCCCGACCATCAGAACTAACCAAAAACCGTCCCAGCCATGAGAATGTAACCAAGTCCTGTCCCCGCCCTAGAATCGTAACAAGCTCCTGTCCCCGACCATAAATGAAAAACCCAAATCTGCCAGACCATAGAATCTAACCAAATCTTTTCCCCAAACCATGGGAAGTAAAAACCAGCCCTGTCCCGGGCCACCCGAATCTAACCGCTCCTGTCCCAGACCATCAGAATCATAACCAAGCTCCTGTCCCAGACCATGAGAATCGTAACCAAGTTCCTGTCCCAGACCATGACAATCGTAACTAAGCTCCTGTCCCAGACCATGAGTATCGTAACCAACTCCTGTCCCAGACCATGAAAATCGTAACCAAGCTCCTGTCCCGGACCATGAAAATCGGAACCAAGCTCCTGTCCCGAACCATCAGAATCGTAACCAAGCTCATGTCCCAGACCATCAGAATCGTAACCAACCTCCTGTCCCAGACCATCAGAATCATAACCAAGCTCCTGTCCCAGACCATCAGAATCGTAACCAAGTTCCTGGGAAAGGCCATCAGAATCGTAATCAAGCTCATGTTACAGACCATCAGAATTGTAACCAAGTTTCTGTACCAGACCATCAGAATCGTAACTAAGCTCCTGTCCCAGACCATCAGAATTGTAACCAAGCTCCTGTCCCAGACCATCAGAATCGTAACCAAGCTCCTGTCCCAGACCATCAGAATCATAACCAAGCTCCTGTCCCAGACCATCAGAATCGTAACCAAGCTCCTGTCCCAGACCATCAGAATCGTAACCAAGCTCCTGTCCCAGACCATCAGAATCGTAAGGAAGAAAGATAGACAAAGCACAGTGAAGGATCCTTGGGCTTGTAGGACAAGGGATACAGCTTTCATACAGGAAATGCTGTTGCTTGGCTGTAGAGAAGGGAAGCTATAAAGCAGATGAAAAGCACAAATTAACATAGAAAACATTAAAAGGAGGTGAGTGAAGACTTAAAGGGCTGTTACAATAACAGTCCAGAGGGGTCACATGCAAGTGACGTTGTGGCCTGTGATTGGCTGGACCTGTTGAGTGAAAGAAGAACATTCACTGCATTGAAGGTGCACATCCAGGAGGTAAGTATGAGTCTTCTCTTGTATCTTCACTAATACTCTGACAGACAAATGAGCATTGATCAGTCCCGGAACACCCCTTCAAGCAAGCCATTTAAGAATGATTTTTTTTTGCTTCACTGGACAACCCCTGCCACAATCTCATTTCATACCTCCTGCACCCAGCTCTTCAGCTCTGTGTACTCAGAAGGAGGGGGTGGGGGGGGGAGACGTGTTTGAAGTGCACATCATGTGACCCAGTAGGATGACATCACCAGGCCTTTCCACTATTTAGTCAAAGAAAGGTCTGTTTATGTGTAGAACTGTAAGTAGCTACATTGTAGCTTAGAGGTAAAACTTTTGCCTCCAGGCACAAGAGTCCCTGCAAGAACCAAACCTGTGGATGCACAGACCCGATTGAGGTTTTTTTTAAAATGTATTTGCACAGTTTGACTAATTACTAAGGACGGGAGTAGAATGACTGCACCCGGGGTTTTAACACTCAGTAGCTGCCGGAGAGGAGAGGTGATGTCTGAGCATGTGCGACCAGGACTGAGGAGCTCTCAGCCTTGGTCGTATCCCCTGGAGACGAGCTGTAAACTATGGTTCACTAAAAGGAGCAGCTAAAACAAAAACAGTGCAGAAGTTTTAATAATGATGAATGGTGAAAACGTTTGTTATTTCATTTACAAACTTCCCACGTCAATTTTACTTTGTGGCAAAACCCCTTTAATGCCGTGAATAGTAGAAGTATAAACCTGTAATTAGAGGGTGTCTCCAGTGGTAGATGTATGCAAGCAGAATTTTATCATTTAAGTCTATGGCTACACTTGGGGTATGGAGCTCTGTATAAGCAAAATGGAACCCCAAACAATATAATGACATTAAAAAACTTAATTATCTTATTATTGTGGACCTAAAAATGAGCAGAGGTAGAATTTCTTGTCTTTTGGTTCCAATGGCATGAATTTCGACCTTTCTAAACTGATCATAGGTCTGGTCCACTAAGATGTAGGAGGTCTGGACAGACCCTGTAGATTTGAACAACAGAGAAAAGGCTACATGTACTTTGAATGTTCCTATGACCATTTACATGAATATCATTTACATGGACTGGTTAGATAAGTTGGGTTCGGTGAATAAGACCCCAAGACAGAGAGGCGACTCTCCACCTGGCAGCATGCCCCAGTCTTTTGCAGCTGGTCCTGATTTGGGGATCTCTAATTGCAGTTGTTGACATTTTCGGCGGTGTGTCAGAGGCTAATCCATTCACTGATGTAGAGTGTGGCCATCCTTTGCCTTCTGGAGTTAAAATAGAAAAACCACAAGCCTCCCAGCCCTGTGCTGCCTCCATTTGGGGTTTGGACTGCAATGTGCTGGAGGATAACACTGTTCCTTATTAAACGTAGCAGCCGCAGAGCTCTGGTGACCACTTTTTAATACAAACTGGAATGTATCTGGTGCTGTCTGATCACAGGGGGCCATGAACCTATAAGATCACAGGGACTGATAAGAGCGTGGTTCTCCTCGTGTGTCATTGTGGGTCTTATAACTTGTTATATAACTAATCAAATAAAAAGAAAAGTTTGGCTACTGTATGGAAACTATGCAGTGATACAAAAATGAAAGACTAGATCCCCAACCTTTTTACCATGGGGAACCACAAAAAAAAATTTCCTGTCTAAAGGAATGGCTACCAGTTATTGTGTTGCTTGAAGCAAGCAAAAAGCAATAACTGGTAAATTGATGGAAATGAGTGAATAACAAAAAGCTTTTAACTATATGAAATCCAAGAATGCAGGGAAATTCTGCAGTTAGCAAATATAATCATCCTCTGGAAAAGCGGTGTGGTGCGCACAGGAGGAGGTAGCTACTGAATGGGTGCAGGTCCCAGGCAGGCAGGTATTCACACCATGGTAGACGGTGTGTGTGGATGTCAGGTCTACTGGTGTGGCATAGCTGGGCTGTGTAGTGCACTCTCAGCTTGGGATCTTGCAGGCTTTACTCACGGCACCAAACTTGTGCACGTTACACTTCACAGATAATATACTTTGGCACCGTTCACTTCTCTACACTACAATTGCTCTCCTAGCAATTCCTGTCTCTTCTTGAACTCAGCAGCCTTTCTCTCTGGACTCCAGTCTTAGGGCCAGCGGTTATTCCTAAGAACCTGCTTCTATCTGTCCCTCTGGATTTCTGTAGCCTTGCTGTCTAGACTCCATCCCCAGAGTCAGCACTCACGCACAAAGGCTACTTGCTCTTCTTGGTTTACTGGGACAATCAAGGCAGGCCTACTTTTCTTTCTAACACTCTCTTGCTCTCTCATTGGACAGTTCCCCATTCTGTCCTTCTCTTACTGTGCTCTCCCACTTTCCTCTCCCTTCTACCTGCCTCTTTCTACTTTCTGTAATGTGAGTATTCCTGGCCCTGATGGATAGGGACAGCCTGCTCTTGGTCTACCAATGGCTTGGGGCCAAGTGACCACTTGGTTTGGAACAACTAGCAACTCTTACTGAACTGAACAGACTGAAAGCAACTCCTGAACCAAATTAACTCCAGCACTTGGCAGACCCTCCACATAACTGTGTACCTGCTGCCCCTCGCTTCTCCTCACACTGCTTGCCCCAGCCATGCTTACCTTTCTAAAATTACATTACTTTCACTCACTTCCCTTCTATGAGCTCTGTTAGCACAGCAGTAAGACGATTGCTTGATGGTCCTTCTTTCTGGTTATCTCTGGTCTGAGAAGTGTAAGAACCCTCCCCCTCTTCCCCAGTGCACAAAATAGTACCCTATTTTTTTCCATGTATTGCTAATCTAGTATAATCTTATCTATTCTTGTGGAGAGAACAATAAAGCAATCATTATGTTATTACCTATTATTTGGTAAGAGATTATGTAGAGATAAGTAGCAGCTGGAGGAAACTGAGATTACTCTGCCCTGCCAAATAAACATTCCCTTACACAGCTAGAGAAGGACGATATTTTAGAGAGTTATGCGGCAAACATTTTGCTGCATAGAGTGTTATACACTAAACTTTGTCTCAGCCGTGGTATGGATTTGTATGGCAGTTTCAAAAAGTATTGTGTCTAGTGCAGACTACGTCAAGTTTTGGTGCATGACCTGGAAAAGCCTACAACAGCTTTTGGCTCAAAGTACACCAGAAAACTGGCGCAGCCCCGTTCTTACATGTCGCCCTTGGTCCTGTCCATTCCTGCGCATTACCGAGAATTAAACATCATTTTAATACTTTATTAATTGATCCAAAATGAGTTAGACATCCATAATGGTAACATGTTAACCAGAAATTCATAAATTAAAGGGGTTGTCTCACTACATTGATTCATCTTACCTCAGTGCAGTTTCTTGGTTTCACTTCGAATTCAGGGGCGTGTTTACTGGCTTCTACTAGGCTGCAGTAGAAGCCAGGTCTGTAGCTATAGCAACCAGTGCTGGCAGCCTATCAGGAGAGATCAAACAGTTCTGTAGCTATAGCAACCAGCGCTGGCAGCCTATCAGGATAGATCAAACCGGTCTGTAGCTATAGCGACCTGAAGGGATATCTAGGAATAGGTAGGACATTGTTAATGGACACATATTGCAAAGTGACTTGTTTTTGCAAGATCTTTAACATAAAAAGCAGCAATCCTTGTAGTGAGGCAACCCCTTTAATTCATAAGTGCCGCTAAAAGGCAAAATGACAATCTATAGTATCAAATACAGTTTATACTACAATAATAAAAAATCTCTAAACTGAAAAATTTGTAACATCTATAAAGCACATCAACATTTCAAGAGAACATCAAAATAAATACCAGTTCATTGAAGTAAATAACAATACATCAACATATAGATTTTCCCCCATAATCCACCCAGGATCACAGCAAATATATTTAAGGTTCTGTCTACACTGCACAGAAAAATGTCAGTTTTTTCAGCGTTTTTCATTTTCTAAAAACGCTGGAATGACGACTGTAAGCATCTCCCATAGACTCTATTATAAAACCCTCCTGCTGTCTACACTGAGCTGCTTTTTCTGCTCGTTTTTTTTCACTGGTCGTATTTTGCAAATGTTCTAAAAAAACGCCAGAGCCGGGCAGAAAATTTACTACAGGAGTCTATGTAAAGCGCCGGACGTCAATGAAAACCCTCCCAGGAGACCCAAGTCCCACCTATAGTGGGTGTTAATAAAGGTTATATCTTGTCAAATTTGTATACAAGTGTCTGATGTGTCCTTTTTTTGTACCTTTTGTAATAAAATGATCATGCTTTGGCCACTAACGTTTTTAGCGCAATTCATATTTTTTTCGGTAAAAATACGTTTTTTTATGGATTTTGGCATCAAATCATTTTTTTACGATTTTGGCACTAAAATATTTTCTTTACAGATTTTGGCGTAATAAAGTTATCTCGCTTCTGACGCCAAAAAATACGTTTTTTACGATTTTGGCCAAGAATCTGTTTTTTTTTAACAGATCTTGGCACTAAAATCCTTTTCTTTACAGATTTTAAAGCGCTAATAAAGCTTTTTGTTTGCAAAAATTGTTTTTTTTACGGATTTTGGTGGCAAAATCCTTTTTAAAATTTGGGCAAAAATTCATCTTCTTAAAATATTTTTGGAGTAAAAAGTTATATGATTTTGGCACAAAAATTTTGTTTAGGGTTTTTGGGGCAAGAATCGTTTTTTTTTTTTACGGATTTTGGAACTAAAATACTTTTGTAAACATATTTTGGCACTAATAAAGTTCTCACTTCTGACGCTAAAAATACGGTTTTTACGGATGTTTTTTATGCCAAAATCCTTTTCTTAACTTTATAAGCGCCAAAATATGTAAAGAAAAGTATTTTAGTACCAAAATCCGTAAAAAAAGGATTCTGGTGCCGAAATCCATAAAAAAAGTATTTTTGGCGACAAAAGCGAGATAACTTTATTAGTGCCAAAATCCGTAAAAATGCAGATCTTAGCACAAAAATCCATTAGAAAATGGACTTTAGGGCCAAAATCCATAAAAATACGTATTTTTGGCGACAAAAGCGAGATAGCTTTATTAGCGGTAAAATCCGTAAAAATGCAGATCTTAGCACCAATATCCGTAAAAAATTTGGAAAGAAAAAATTATTTAGGGCCAAAAAATCCGTTTAAAAAACAAAAACCTTATTTTTGGCGACAAATGTGAGATAACTTTATTAGCGCCAAAATCCGTAAAAAAATGGACTTTAGGGAAAAGATCCATAAAAAAATTTATTTTTGGCGACAAACGCAAGATAACTTTATTAGCGCTAAAATCTGTAAAATGACTACAAGATCACATATAAATGCAATTATGGGCTTTATTTACCCTTTTGTAGGGTGGAGTTACATCCAATGTCTTAATTTATGTATACATTAAAAAACAGGCTTAAAGACAAGCAAAAAACGCTTGTAAAAAAGTGCCATAAAAGGCGCCAAAAACGCAATTCGTGGCAAAAAACGGCTGTTTTTTCAGCTGCTTTTCACAGGCAGTGGACAGAAAACTCAGTTTCATGAACGTTTTTATTAATTAGTTTACAGGTCGTTTTTTGTCCACTGCAGGGTAGACATAGCCTAAAGCTCATCATTTCTAAAGAAAGGTCGTTGAGCCAGGGATTTATTCTGATTGCCAGATTTGGAGTCAAGAAAGAATTTTTTTTCCATAACATAAGGACATTTGGGGCGACATGTATATATTGGGCTGCGCCAGAAGTCTGGCGTCTTTTCAGCCCGGAAACTGGTGCAGCCCCGATCACTATATTTATAACCAGGCGCACTCTAATATTAGGCGCATTATAGAGCAACCGCGAAACTTTGTAATGTGCCTGAGATCGGGGGGCGTGCTGGAGGTGTCACACTACAACCGTACGAAGCTACATATTTATAGCTTCAGTCCGGGAAATCCATGCGCATTACTGCTGGGACAGGTAGAGCACTTTAAAAGCCAGAAGTGTAACTTAGTAGCTACAAACCACGAAATCTATGCCCCATAGTAGAACAGGTTCATAGATTCAGGCCCATTCTACACTACTAATGCGGGCAAGAAATAAATGGCGCCTTCCACAGCTGCCATGTATGTACACCTATTAAACCCTGCCTATTGGCAAAATGGATAAGAATACTTCCTCTTATGGAAATAATTACAGTTAGTGTGCAGAGAGCCTAATTAAACTCTATGAAGAAGATTGTGCATAGATATACAGGCAGTCCTCGACTTACCCCGTTTCGACTTACATATGTCCTCTAGTTACAAACGGAGGCTTATGGGGCATGCTGGCACTTGTAGTTCCTTGTTCCATAGCAGATAGTAGCTATAGAATGACAAGTTCCAGCATGCCACAACAGCACATGAGGTGAAATCTTCTTAACAAAGACACAGACAGCAAAAAAATAAAAAAACCCCTTCCCGCACTGCCAAAAAAAAAAATAACATTCTGTGCTGGTTTACTTTTTATAAAGTTTTTTTTATTTTACATACAAATTAAACAAGAAAAACCTCAGTCCCACCCGTTCATCCCCGGGGACTCCCTGTTATTACATTAAAAAATTTTATATCTGGGGTTTTTAAAAGGGCTAGACAAAGAATAAATTACTTTTGCCGAATGATCATATCCCCAGTTTTTACCCAATTACCTTTTAAACATCCCTTAGCCCGTCAAGCGGGCATGATATTTAGTGGAGGGGGGAGATACAAATCCCAAACACCTTGGCACCTTGTATTTTGAGGGCTAAAATGGGGGGTTTTGGTGCTTGCAGCTTTAAAAGGGGACCAGGGCCTTTCCCTGCTTATTATAAACCCTTTGTGTTCCCTTGAAACCCCTGCATTCTTTTTATATCTCTGTGTGTGCTTTTCTTGCTTTTCCCCCCTAGAAGTTTTTTTTCTAAATCTGTCAGATGGGGTTCCAATTGGGGTACTTTATAATCATTTTCTAAATCAATGCTGGCAGTCAGTGTCTGCAAAAGACCCCCCTTTTGGATACTGAAATTTGTAACCCCCTTTGATGTTTCAGTGTATATTTCCAGGGGGAATTACGGGGGAACGAAAACAGATTATAACGGTCACCCCCACGGAAAAAGGACAATTACCGGCGGTTTATCTGCCCAGTTTTTTCCCTTTTTGTGCAGAACCCCCCTGCCGGGGTCGCTTTTTTCCCCCTCCCTTTCCCCCCTCATCTTTATTTCGCCCGAAAACTGAGAAGAAAAATAGTTCATGTTTTTGGGGGACGCTGCAGGGGTTTCCCAAAAACCCCCGGGTGTGTTTTTTGTGGAGGTTTTTCACACGGCCCGAAAAACCCCCAAACCCCGTGGGGAAAAGGGCCCTTAATAAAAAGGGCCCAAATTGTTTTTCACGGGGAAAAAAATATTTACTAAAACAACGGGAAAGGGGTCACAGTCCTTTTAAAATTTGATATAGAATAAAAAGGGAAGAAAACAAGCCACTGCCAGATACTACCTACCGGCAGAACAAAGGACTGGGAATGCTGAAATCTGGATGTGGGTACATAGCACCATTGAATTTTGCATTAGTGTTTTTTATTTGGCATTGCAAAACTATTAATGTATTGTTTATCCTATCTGTAAACAAGGACTGAAAAATGGTAGTAAAAAAGGGCATCATATGCGGGGAAAAGGCGCAGAGGTACCACTTCTATAACTTCATTTTTTTTTTCCCTTTTTAAAGGGGGTTACCGCACCCGGGGGTTTTTCTCGCTTGTTCCATGCTGAGTTATATTTTCACTGCCTGGGTGGCGGACCCCTGGGTAACTAACTCCCCTTTATTTTTGGGTTTTTTTTTCCTTAAAATTGGTGAGAAAACGGGATCTTTGGGCAGGCATCCCCAAGGGCTGTGGTTGTTCTGAAGTTTACCACCGCGTGGCGCCATGAGCAGTACAGCTTGGGGACCCCCAACCCACCCCCAAGAGAAGCGTGCTCAGTGAAATCCCCAAAGTAAATTGGGGTTTCCCGATCTAAAAAATGGGATATGGGTTGGAGCTTTTCTAGGAAATGTTTAATGAGGATGGGATTTAAATTCCCCCAAAAACCCCTAGAAAAAAATATCAGAAAATTTAAAAATTATTTAAATAAATGAATTTTGTTTTTTAATGGCACATCTTTGTAGCACCAATATAACATTCATCTAGGGGCCAAGAAGTGCTATTTGCAGCCTGCAGGCTGACCTCATCTAATGGTCCCCCGGGGCGATGCAGCAAGCCCCATTTCTAAATTATTTTTAAAAGTTTTTTGGTGATTTTGGGTTGATTCCACCCGGATTGTTGTGGGTCACCATTTCAGTTCAATTTTGGGGGCGACCACAAGTTTTTGTTGGGCCAAATGGAGTTGATTTTGGTGACCAATGGGTTTTTTGGGGGCAAAGTGGAGCGATTTTTGGGGCCCCCCAGTGGAGTTGATTTTGGGGCCCCCCGTGGGGTTGATTTTGGGGCCCACCGTGGGTGATTTCTTGGGGCCCCCCCAGTGGAGTTATTCTTGGGGCCCCCCAGGGAGTTTTTTTGGGGGACCCAATGGAGCTGATTCTTGGGGCTTACCCTGGGTTTATTTTTGGGCCCACCAGTGGATTGATTTTTGGGCCCCCCCCGGGTTGGTACTTTTGGCCCACCATGGAGTTGATTTTGGGGCCCCCTATGGGGTTATTTTTGGGGCCACCATGGGGTTGATTCTTGGGGACCTGGGGGTTTATTCTTGGGGCCACCGCGAGTTGATTTTTTGGGCCACCATGGAGTTGAATTTTGGGGGGGCCCCCTTTGGGGTTTATCTTGGGACCAAAGGAGTATTCCCCTTTGGGGGGCCCCCATGGAGTTTATTCTTGGGGGCCCCAGTGGGGTTTTATTCTGGGGTCCCAAAAGAGTTGACTTGGGTACCAATGGAGTTTATCTTGGGGCCCCCCCGTGGAGTTGATTCTTTGGCCACCATGGAGTTTTATTTTGGGGCCACCAGTGGGTTTATCTTGGGGCCACCCCATTTTGGGGTTGATTTTTGAGCCCCCCGTGGAGTTGATTTTGGGGCCCCCCGTGGGGTTGATTCTTGGGGCCCACCCCGTGGAGTTTAATTTTTTTGGCCCCCCATGGGTTGATTCTTGGGGCTCACCCTTTGGGGTTTATTCTTTTGGGGGGCACCAGTGGGTTGATCCTTGGGGTCCCCGGGATTATTCTTGGGGTCCCAGTGGAGTGTTCTTGGGCCCCCCAATGGGGAAGTTCCAGCACATAATATTCCCTTTGAAAAATACACGCATAACAAGGGTCAAAGACAAATGCATCCCCCATTTTATTTTCAAAAAGGTACCCGGCCCCATGGCTCTAGATGAATTTTTTTGCTAAAAAAGGGAGAAAACCCAAAAAAAAGCAAAATTATTTTTTATTTATGTTGGATTTTAAATTGCGTTGTTTAAAAAAATGCCCCCCCGTAAGATAAACTACTGTTTTAAACCCAATAAATGCAATGGCATGTGCAGTATATGCTGCTTTCATGCATATTTTACTGTACATGCATCTGTATGGGGTGAAAATTAGCTTTTAAATTTTAAAAAAAGATATTTTTTACGGTAAATTTAAGCCTTTAACAAGTGATTTGCAAAGATTTTGAGTATCCTTTGGGAACGTTTGGGGGATAACGCTACAAATTTTGATGGCAAAAAATTCTAGAAATCTTTCAGAATTTTTATTAAAACCACCAAAAATTTCCACGGATACTAAAAATTTCCCGAAAATCACTTTTAAAGGGTTTGAATTTCTCATGCAAAAAATATCTTTTAAAATTTTTTCAACAGGTAATTTTCCCCAGAGTCAGATGTGTGTAGAGTAAAATATGCATGAAAGCAGCATATACTGCACATGCCATGGTATTATTGGGAATATACACAGTATTTCTCATCCTTAACTGGGGGCATATTTTTACCAACGTGGATTTCAAATCCACATCATGAAAAAAAAAAAATAATGCTTGTTTTTTGGGTTTTTTTTTTTTTAAAAAAAAATTTCATCTAGAGCCATGGGGCCGAGTAGCCACATTGAACAAATAAAATGAAGGATGCATTTCGTCTTCCTGACGCATGTTATGCAGTGTATTTTTCTAATGGAATATTATGTGCTGTGAACATACTCTTGGTTAAAAAAAAAAAAAAATTTTAAAGGGGTTTTTCCACTCAAGTTGTTTTGATGTTCAAATCTTTCAAAAAAATCACTTTTTCAGTATATACCATTAACAGTGTCCCACCTATTCTAGATATCCCCTCTTGCATGGGGGTGCATTGCTCCCCAGGTCGCATAGCTACACCCTTTTAGTCTCTCCAAAAGGCGCCAGCATGGTTTCATAGCTACAGACCCGGTCTATGCAGCCTGAAAGCCATTAAACATGGGTTTTT